>JAJIBD010003148.1:0-44281 GCA_021461705.1 Cryptotis parvus | reverse complement strand
CTTCTCACAACTATGGGATTATGGTCTAAGATTAGGGGACCAATATAGTAAAGACCCTTGTCAAAGTAGGGATCACTGTACCCTAACACTATGGATTAGTAGATGCAAATGGGTTAGTAAATATTAACCTCAAGATTTAGAGCATTCTATCTGCATTAAATCCTGTCATTTTAAAATATGGGCCACAGGGAGCATTTTCAAAGTTCTGTCAATTTTTCAAGACCCTCCCCAATGAGTTTTTTTTCGGACTAATCAATTTAATGTGACAAAACTATAATATGCCTTGTCGTGTAGTTTTAAAATAGGTTTTAATATCATTAGAATATGATATTACCACATGATCAAAAGATCACGTGGCCGCCCACCTACAAGATGGTCAGACTTCCCTTGTCAAGGTCCTGAAGGAATGGTTTGAGGCTCTTCATATTCCTGAATCAACCAGATGCCATTGGGCTACATTGGCATGTGATAGGGTCCAATGGAAATGTTACTGGTGTCTGCTTGAGCAAATCGATGAATAACGGGATTCAAGTGATCAAGTGATCAAGTGATCATTGGAAAAGTACTCTCTGTGATAGCAGATACATGTTCTTACATCTGGTCACTTCCTAACAGTCCTTGTTTCTCTCAAACTTAATGTGTCTTAAACTTAACTCATCATCCTGCTTTCCGAACCCGAGTACTCTGTCTCACCAAATGGTACCAAACCCAGGTACGCTGACTAGAATCTACACTCTACTTCACGCATGCCTTAAACAAATTGTGCTTATTCTATTTTTTAGCATTTCTTGAGTACATGCCTATTCTACTCCACTACCAAAGACACTTCCTGTAGCTGCCAACGTATGTAGACTATAATCTGAACTCCTTAAACAGTCTGATGACGACCTTTGCAACTTTGATTTCTGTTTTCCAGCATCAAAGACCCCAATGCTCTCTACAGAAATATTAATTATAAGTGTTTTCTTGCCCCCCCATTTGCAGTATGTTTCTAACACTTCCCTGGCAAGACTAACTCCATCTTATCCCTTAGATTTCAGAGATGGCCTCATAGACCAATGTAAGATATGTCTATTATTAGGGATCCCTATAAATTAGATATACCTATATTATTTTACATGGAACTACATACTATTCCTATCACTATTCACTATCACTATCTTCCCAAATCACTGTATCACTGTATCACTGTCTTCTCGTTCATCATCGATTTGCTTGAGCGGGCACCAGTAATACCTCCATATGTCCTGTCTCATGCTAGTAGAGCCCAAAGGCATCTGCTTGCTCCAGGAACATAAAGAGCCTCAGACAATTATATTAGGTCATGGGAATGACCTAATATATTTGCTACTGGTATTTGGCATATCAAATACAACACGGGCAGTTTGCCAGGCTTGCCGTGTGGGTGGCATACTCTTGTAGTCACCTCTAAATACAGCATTTATTGATGAACTGTGTGGCCGCTTGCAGCCACACGAGCAGGGCTGTGAAAGGCTCATCTGCTGCTGGGTGGAGTTCTGAACAGAGGGAAGTCCGATGTGGAAGATGGCGGCACTCATGGAGTGGGGGTAGTCTGGCTTGTTGTGAGGACCTGCTGGGGTGGCGGGCTAGGGCTAGAACCCGCCATCCCTCCCGGGCGCCTAGTGAGCAGCTGGGCATAGGGAGAGCAAGTAGCAGCTCTGCCCCATGTCTGTAAGTCTCTGGAACAGCATACCTGGGCCGGATTTAAAAAAAAAACTGTCATAGTATTTAAAGTTTATAGATAATATGTATCCTCTATATATTCTGTATTCATTTCATTTCTGTTTCATGTGTGACCAGCAAACACCATGAAAGAAGCGGTGATAGCTTTTTCACTTTTCTTGAAACCCTAGAGCAAAGTGGAGTATATGATAATATTCAAATATTGGTCCCTTAACAAGTAGATATTCATGAATGAGTTAATAATTTTCAGTTTACTTAAAATTTTTGAACAGGGATAAAAAATTATCAGACAGGAGAAACAATATCAAAATGGACTTTATAATATGTGGCAACAGAATGCATATGAAAAACAGTAAAGAAAATAGAAGACCTCACCAGGAGTGATCCCAGAGCACAGAACAAGGAGTTAGTTTCTTAGCACTATTGTGTGTGGCCCCCAACCCCCAAAATAATAGATCTTCAGTCTGCATTGACTTAGATCTGAGTGACTGGGACTAAGTCAAGACCACTAAAATAATGAGGAATGTTAAAAATGTTGGATATAGGGATGGTGAACTTTTATTTGCACATGTTGAGTTAGAGAAGCCAAATTCTGCTTAGGTTAAAATCATAAGCTTGTGATTGGGAATATAAGTGTGAATGTCTGAAATCAGAGATAAAAACCATATTGAAGTCATGTTTGTGTTTTCAAACACTCAATTTATAATTATTACCAGAAGATACGTCTTCTCACTGCATCCCACATTTAATTTTTGTGTCACTTGTCACTTGTCTTCCCGTTGTTCATCTATTTGCTCGAGCGGGCACCAGTAACATCTCCATACATTCTGTCACATGCTAGTGTAGCCAAGGGCATCTGCTCACTCCAGTAACATAAAGAGCCTCAAACCATTTCATCAGTTCATGGGAATGAGGTCTATAACTGTTACTGGTATTTGGCATATCAAATATGACACGGGTAGCTTGCCAGGCTCTGCCGCAGGTGGGATACTCTTATAGTCACCTCTATCTCATCACCTCTTTGCAGCTAGCGCGAGCCAGGCTTGTGATCAGCTCTTTTGCTGGGTGGAGCTCTGATGAGTGGGGAGTCCAGATGTGGAAATGGTGGGTCTCATGGTGTGGGGTTCCTCTGGCTTCTTGTGAGGCTCTGCTGTCCTCATAATCCGTCTCTTGTCGTAGTAAAATTAACCTCTGTAACAGTGGAAGCTGCATCCGGTGGAATGAAAGGATTTGGATTTCTTGTTGTGTATCGTGGTCGTATTTGTTTTAACTCCATCAGTGCTGTGTATGCCTCCAACAGTAAATTACATGAAGTCAGGATTTTCTTCTCTTAGATAGAGAACCCCTAAAAGCCTACAATGTAAGGTCTCTCCATTCTAGGGACAGGACAGCCAGGAAATAGCCTGGGTTATTGTCCTTTTTCTCCTGTAGCAGAGATGGCAGTTATGCTAAACAAATGTCCATTGCATGGTTGCCTGCCATTGTTCTGTTCACTATATGAACAAGTACATTGAAATCATTCACTTGGCTACTAGTGCAATTATAAAATAAAATGTATGGTTCTCAATACAATAGTTTCTCTGGAGATCAACCGCAGCATACTTTTCTACTAAATACCTTCTTCAGTCTACCCTAATATGAAATAGATTATCTATCCCACTGTTTAGGGTATACAATGGATGTAAATTTGCAAGTCTGAAAGTACTTAAATCTTTTTAGATACAAATTGATATTAAGAAGTTCAGGAAGTTTTAGACTTAAAAGTATCCACCCAAACATAGGTCTACTGATATTTTCACCTTCTATTCTTATGTGACCAAGCCTTTATATCTTCTCAAGATAATTAAAGTTGGTCTTAACATCTTAATTGTAGACTGTTTTAGTGCTACATAGTTGTAACTCAGAGAACTTACCCAGAAGTTCTAAACACTGAGGGCAAGACTATATATAAATACATCTACTATTTAAAGATAATAGAACTATTGCCTTACCTATATGAAATTAATTTGATGAGGCTGGAGATAGTACATAGGTAGGGCTTTTGCCTTTCACATGACTGACCTGGGTTCACTCTCCAGCATCCCAGCCTGCCAAGATTGATCCCTGTGCACAGAGCCAGGAACAGGCCCTGAACACTGCCCTAAACACCCCTGCTAAAAAAGGGGGAAAAATTTAATTTGATAAAAGTATGTCAACATTCTCCCTAATAATCTTTTTGTCCCTGGATATCAGTTAAATTCATCAAAACATGTGCTTGAAGCTCTTTGGTTGGAAACAAATATTTCCTAAACTGAGAAGTATTATGTCATATCTTCCGTTAATGACAGTACACAGCTATCCTTAAACAAAAATCCAAGATAATCCTAAATTCTTACCTTTATGCTTCTTTCTTTGTTTCACTTTTTGTGAAATATGCCATGATTTAAAACCCAAAAAATAAAAGTTAAAAAACTAAGTGTGTCTATGTAAATTATATCATTTTCACATTATTCATTATTAAAGAATATTATCAGCTCATTAGATGAAATAAACTTATTTTTATTATTTTTTTTTGCTTTTTGGGGGTCACACCCGGCGATGCTCAGGGGTTACTCCTGGCTCTGAACTCAGGAATTACTCCTGGCGGTGCTCGGGGGACCATATGGGATGCCGGGATCGAACCCTGGCTGGCACAGGCCGGCCGCGTGCAAGGCAAACGCCCTACCGCTGGGCTATCACTCCGGCCACTAAACTTATTTTTTAAAGAATTATATAAAACATACATGGAATAGCTTCATTTTCAGTTTTCCCCCCAGAGTATAAATCATTTTTCTCTACCTAAGATGTCACTGTCTCTCCAGTAGGTTAGTCTCAGCAGGGTTAGCAATGCAGTTACTACATTTATATATTCCATATATCTGTCAAGACTAAAAAGAATTCTGTGGTGTCAGTTTAAATATAAATACATATAATTCTAGTTAATCATTGCTGAAGGCAGTTTCGAAAACCACATTACTTATTGCTGCAAATTTCGATGTTACACTGAGTATGTCATACAGTCTGCTATGTTACAACACACTCTATTGATTTATTGGTTAAGAAAATGTCCATACTGATTCTGCCAGAAGTAAGTGTTCTCTTTATACAGAAAATACATAGTTTCTTACCAAGGTAAACTTGTCAAGAGCATTTCATCTAATCATTGAACAGAAAATAACACCACAAAAATTACTTTGTGCTTTACATAGAGCTAAAGTGAGGTTGGAAATCTCATATAAATATAGTATTTCCATAAAATACTAGCAAAACAGATTACTGCCTTTTCATTTGTTTCCCCTGCTTCTAAAGAAAACTTTATATTTACTAGTGACCACAATAATGGTCAATAGCTTTTATTCCTCTTCTGCCTTTTAATGTAAGTGTAGATTTTGTGCATTTTGTAATTTCATCTTATATACAGCTTCAACGACCCTGCAATGAAAATCAAGCATTTTGATGGTGTAGTAAGTACACCTGCATAATTTTATACCAGGATGGGTCATAGGGTTACTATATTTACCTTTTAAGCTAGATTTGTTCATGTGTCTGTATTTATTTGTCCTACTCGGATAGCCCTTACAGTGAAGATAAAAGTGCAATTATTTTTGCAACAATGAAAGATTCAGGGTGCCGGAACTTAATATCCTAGTGCCCAGCAACTATAACTAGCACCAATGAACAGCACTTCAAGGCTTTTAATCTCCATGACAACCTACTTTGTGTTCTTCAATAAAATACCACTTTGCATGCATACAAACATATTCTTTATGCACACCGTCTACTTGTTAATAAATATCACCTGCACTGAACACCAAAAAACGCTTCCTTTTAAATAACTCTGAGTTCGCCCTATAAAACTAATTAATTGAACTTAGAAGGAAGTTAATTTATATCTTTACATCTATAGCACACCTACACAATCAACCACCAAAAGACTTTCTGAAATAAATGTTGAAACTGATCCCTTCTTCAACATGAAAGGCTGTAGGGTCACTAACCCCAAAACTCTCTGGGTGTTGCATCACTAATACTTTCTTGTGGTGAGGAAGTAATTTCACTTTAAACCTAGTTGTTGCTGATATTCTATCATGGGGAAAATACATAGCTGCCAGTTTGGGGAGTTTGTGGTTTATTCTGTGAAATGTTAGATGGGTCTCCAAGTTTTAGAATGAGAAAGGAGCATATATTGATTGATAGTTCTCGCTTCTTGACATCTTTGGAACACACTTTATTGATTTTGTTCCTTACTAGTTTTTAAAATAAAGACTGAAATAGATAGAATTGGGGCCGGAGCGATAGCCCAGCGGTAGGGCGTTTGCCTTGCACGCGGCCGGCTCATGCCGGCCAGGGTTCGATCCCCGGCATCCCATATGGTCCCTCGAGCACCGCCAGGAGTAATTCCTGAGTGCAGAGCCAGGAGTAACCCCTGAGCATTGCCGGGTGTGACCCAAAAAGCAAAAAAAAAAAAAAAAAAAAAAGAATTGGAGAAACAAAAAAAAGATATGAAACTTGAAGGGACATTACATTCTCTGTCCTCTCTATTTGTAGGTGCTAGGTAGAAGATGAAAAGTCATTATTAAAAAATGAGATTTTAGAATGAATATTGATTTGATTTATTTATATCTCATTTTTCAAGAAAATCTGAACTAGTTTCATACATAGAAACTTACTGTCTTTTATTAGGTCACTCTCAGCTGAGCTGAGGGTTTTTTCCTGACTCAGCTCTCAAGGATCACTCCTGATGTATTCAAGGGACCATATGTGATACTGGGGATCTAACTTGGGGTATCTGTGTTCAAGGCAAGCACCTTACCCACTGTACTATCTCTCCAGCCTACTCTGTCTTTTTGATTAATCATTAATCAGTGTAGGGTGATTTCTGAGGAGATAAAAGGAACATCAGAAGAGACGGTCTTGGAAATCAGGAAACAATATACTGTAACACGTAGGCTTGGAAAAGAAAAGCTAGAATACAACCTACCTTTTATTATACTCATTTAATTTTACCCTTCCCTTTATTGTTGCTGAAATGACAGGGTCTGTCTGTCTGTCTATCTCTCTCTCTCTCTCTCTCTCTCTCTCTCCCACACACACACACACACACACACACACACACACCATGTTTGTCCTGTGAGCACATTTTAGCTATGTTGCTCAGTGGGACTGTCCCAGCAGGTTGTGATGCATTGTGATGTTCTCATGTGGCTGTGGGGTCGCCAAGGTTCCTGCTTCTTGAGGTGTGAATAAAGACAGTTGTACTTAGTGGGGGCAGGGGGATGGTGAAGTATGGGATGAGGTTTCCACTTCTGTTGTTATGGGCTCACTGAGGCTCAGTGTGGCTCTCACTTCTGTGCTCACTAGTGTGCACTTTAACTGTAGTGCTCACACATATTTTAGTTGTGTTGCTACCAGCTAAATTCCATCCCTTTAGTTGCTATGATCGCACATCTTGCATGTTGTGACTAAAAACTGCTTGCAGCACCAAGGGTCAGAGACAGCTGAGCTCCCAGAAGTGTGTTCAGTTCATACACGCAATGGCACCAGGGATTTAACTCACAACAATGCAGTTGCAGGGCAGGTGCTCGGAGAGCCTAAGCTCTCCCACACTCACAACCCAGATTTTCGATGATGTTTCACATCTTGGGGGGTCAGACAGTATACTGCAACTGACTCAATTTACAACCCATGCAACTGACTTCAATTTGGTCTCTAGCATGGCATGGTCCCCTGAGCATTACAAGGTGCAACCCCGAGTTACTTCGCATCCTCATACTCATTAAACCTCTGGTCTTGGGGCTGGAGCAATAGCCCAGTGGGTAGGACGTTTGCCTTGCACGCTGCCGGCCTGTGCCGGCCCAGGTTCGATCCCCAGCATCCCATATGGTCCCCCCGAGCACCGCCAGGGAGTAATTTCTGAGTGCAGAGCCAGGAGAAACCCCTGAGCATTGCCGGGTATGACCCAAAAAAGAAAAAAAAGCCTCTGGTCTAGTTGGCCTAGACCACCTGAGGGTGATACACCACTTGGGAAACCCTACATCATCAAAATTACTTATCTTTTCATGTCTCTAGTTCCTCTTGAAAACTTTTTCTTTATATTCTTCCTGACTTAAAGGACCATGGTACTATAAATATTATACTGGTTATATAAAAACTCATAATAGGTTTATTAAAAGACTTTTTTTACTATAATACTCTATCTAAAAAAATAACTTAGTGAGTAAAGAACTCTCACTCATCTACTGCTGGTGGAAATGTATGTCTCACAACATTGGCTCACTCTATCATACTATACAAACAGTCTGGACATTCTTCAGAAAAGAGTATGGCTGCCCTATAATCCGGCCATCCACTCCTTCGTATATACCCCCAAGACACAGAAACAGTCATTCAAAAGGACACATGCACACCACTTTTTATGTCAGCACTTAATATAATATATAGACTATGGGATCAACCCAGGAGCCCAATGACAGACTAGTAGATAAGGAATCACACTGGTGGTGTGATTGGTATTGGAACATTTTATACATGAAACTCTATTATGAGCAGTTTTGTAAATCATGATGCCACAATTTAAAAATTTTTAAATGCTTAAAAAAAACTTTTTAAAAAGACACTATAGTCTCAACTTTCTAAAACCAAAATAACGTGGAAGCAAAATCTAGCCATAACTTCTCTTGATTGATCATTTCAAATAAATTATGCTCTTATCCACCAGTCTTTATATACTCATGGTCACACATCTGTGTTTCTGTATTCTCTGCTACAGAGTCATTATTTTCAGCACCTGAGATTCACTCATTATGTCAGACAGCCTGTACAGAATCCGAAAAGCAATTATATAAACATTCTAAAAACATTTTATTAAGATAAATTAATTTATTATTTCCTTTGAACGTTACAAAAATAACCTCTTTAAGTAAGGTATTTTATGCCGGCTGGTATAGCCTTTCTGAAAAACAATATGGACATTCCTCCAAAGACTAGAAATTGAATTCCCATTTGACCCAGCCATACCACTCCTGGGAATCTACTCTGGGAAACCAAAAATACGCAGCAGAAACACCATCCCTACTTTTTATGTTCATAGCAGCATTATTCACAATAGCCAGAATCTGGAAGCAACCAGAGTGCCCGAGAATCGATGACTGGATAAAGAAACTTTGGTACATCTACACAATGGAATACTATGCAGCTGTTAGGAAAAATGAAGTTATAAAATTTGCCTATAAATGGATGGACATGGAGAAGATTATGTTGAGCAAAATTAGCCAGAAGGAGAGAGACAGATACAGAATGACTGCATTTATTTGCATAACATAAATCTATGTATAGTCCGTGACCAGCAGTGGAGGTGCTCCCTCACTGCCCCTGCCTGAGTTCACCGCGCAAGGATTTGGATGGCTCAGTGAGGAGGTTTCTGTCTCTAGTCCTCAAGAGGGAATACAGCAGGTTGGGCGTGTACCGACCACACGGCTCTGAGGCATTAAGTTTCTCCTCTAGATCTCAATGGAGAGTTTCATCTCATGTTACTACAAAACAACTGAATAATAAAGCAAAGTTACAAGTTAAAATTGAAGTTAAAAGATTGGAGAGATAGTACATTTTTGGAGAGATAGTACAAAATTCCAAGGTGTGATAGTATAGTGATAGGGCATTTGTCTTGCATGCAGCTGACCCAGGTTCAATCCCTGGCATTCCATATGGTCCCTCAAGCACCGCCAGAATAATTCCTGAATGCAGAGTCAGGAGTAACCCCTGAGTATTTCTGGGTGTGATCCAAGAAAGAAAAAGGAAGAATAATAAATAATAAATAAATAAATATTGAAGTTAAAAGGACTACTTTAAGAATGTATTCAACAGGACCGGAGTGATAGCCCAGTGGGTAAGGCCTTTGTCTTGCATGCAACCGGTTCATGCTGGCCTGGGTTGGATCCCCAGCATCCCATATGGTCCCCTGAGGACCGCCAGGAGTAATTCCTGAGTGAAGAGCCAGAAGAAACCCTCTGAGCATTGCCGGGTGTGACCCAAAAAGAGAAAAAAAATAAGAATATATTCAACAAATAAAGATTGGACATGTGACAAAGTTATAGAGAAAAGCATTGTATGTGTCAGATCCTGGGTTTGATCCCTAGATGGACACACACACACACACACACACACACACACAAACACACACGTGTATGTGAACAGAAGATTTAAGCAAATTAAAATAACTTTTAAGGTGACTACAAGAGTATGCCACCCACACAGCAGAGCCTGGCAAGCTACCCATGTCGTATTTGATATTCCAAATACCAGTAACAATTATAGACCTCATACCCATGACCTGATGGAATGGTTTGAGGCCTTTATGTTCCTGGTGCAAGCAGGTGCCCTTGGGCTCTACTTGCATGAGACAGGAATATGGAGATGATGAACGGGAAGACAGTGATAACATAAATATATATGTACATAGTATGATACCAATATCCAAGGTCAAGTGAAACATATATCAGGAGGTCTTGTCAAAGGTGGAAATTATCACAAACGTGTGGGAGTCAGAGGCTAGGTAAGACAGAAAATGGAACAGTGTGCTAACAATTGTCGAGGGTACTAATGCCAACCTAGAACTGAGCATTAAATAGAGGCAAAAGGCCCATCGCCTCTGGGGGTCCCGGAAGCAGCCGGATGAGACTCGCCCATCACACTAGCCACCATTTTCGCTGTCCGACGCTGGGAAACTGCCTCACGACCAGATTAACAGAGCAAAACCAGTTCGAGCCCAGGTAACGCAGCCGCTTGCGGCTGCGCCGGTCCACTAAAAATAGTGAAACAGTAATGTCTTTTAATGCACTGCATTCCATGAAGAGCAGGAAAGTTTGGTGGGAAGGAGATATAAAGAGGAAAGAAATGACATGCAGAACCCGCCAAGTAGTTGAGGTGCGGGAGGGGGAGGGAGGTGGGAACATTGGTGATGGGAGATGGGTTTGGTGGAGGGATGCGTGTTGGAACACTGTGGAACCAAAACTCTACATGAGCATCTTTCAATTGTATGTCTAAAATGGTGTAATAATATTTGGGGGAAATAATAAAATTTTTTAAAAAAGAAATAAAAATGCACGGAGGAAGTAAAAAAATAAATAAATAAATAGAGGCAAAAGGATACACATGACAACCCTTTAATGTATGTTCTGCAATCCATAATCTGGAGGGAAGGAAAAGAGAAAGAGAGAGAAAGGGAAAGAAATAAAGAACCTGCTATGGAGGAGGGCTGGGGGGAGGGGGAGGGAACCGAGGACGTTGGTGGTGGGAGATGGGCACTGGTGGCGGGATGGGTGCTGGAACACTGTATGACCAAAACCCAAATATGAACTTTTAATTGTATATCTTTGTAATTGTAAAAATAAAAAATTTAAAATAGAAAAAAAGTAAGGTATTTTATATTGAATAGGTTAAATGAACTGTTATTTCTGTTTGATGGGTTATTTGGGATCATACGAATGTCTTCAAGAGCAGTCATTAATACAGTGGCAGGCAACTTTAGGCAGCCTGCTTTTTTAAAAAAAAATTTTATGCTTTTTTTTTTGGGGGGTCACACCCGGCAATGCTCAGGGGTTTCTCCTGGCTATGCACTCAGGAATTACTCCTGGCAGTGCTTGGGGGGACCATTTGGGATGCTGGGGATCGAACCCTGGCTGGCACGGGCCGACCACGTGCAAGGCAAACACCCTACCCGCTGGACTATCACTCCGGCCCCATAGGCAGCCTGCTTTTTAAGGGTTCTGAGTGCTTAGGCCAATAGGCATATTTTATAAAATACCATAAATCTAGAACTGGGATTTTGTTAGAGCTATGGAAATGACAGCTGTTGTGTTTTTTATTACAACTCCTCCAACTGGTCGTTGACCTGGAGAGGCAGCACTGTGTGTTTCTCTAACATTCTTGAACTTGCAAAACAGTAACCATCACATAAAAAAACACACACACAGATATTTCTTTAATATAACGAAAATAATGGACCAGAGCAAAAGTACCGTGGGTAGGGCACTTGCCTTGCACATGGTCAACCCAGATTTGATCCCTGGTTCCCTGAAGTGATTTCTGAGTACAGAGCCAGGAATAAGACTGAGCATGGTTGGATATGGTACCAAAACAAAAATAAAGATAAAGAGATAATATATACCATATATATATGTATATATATCATATATATACACACACTATTATAGCTATATATTCAAACTAAATTTCAAGTAAAATTACTTGCAAACACAATATTCTCATTTATTTAATTTATTATTAAGAAGGCATGATGAATTATAAGGTTGTTGATAATAGAGCTGTTTCAGGCATGCAATGTTCCAACACCATTTCTGCCACCAATATATCCTTCCCTCCACTAATGTCTTCAAGTTCTCTCTCAGCCTACCTTCATTCCAGCCTCTCCTCCTGGCAGGTGTACAACAAATTCATTCATATTCAAGTACAATATTTTTATCATTAGGTTCTAGCACATTTTTCGCTTGGTTGTGGATTAGAAGTCTTTTGCATTAGTCAATTTAAAATTGGTTTGCTTAAGCAATTTCCAATCTCTTTGATTGGTGCATTAAAACTGAATATCAACAATTCTATTTTTGTGTCTTTATTGCTATGAATAATAATAATGCATCCTCAGCAGTAGTCCTTTTCCCTGACGCTAATGTAAGAAAAGCATTACAATAAAAACCAGTAACTCTGAGAAGAAAAAGCTTTCTCTTGTAATTTTTTTGTTTGTTTGTTTTGAGGCCACTCCCAGTGTTTCTCACTGCGCTCAGGCTCACTCCTGGCAGTGCTCCAGGAACCACATATGGGGTTGAAACCAGGTTTTTCATGTGCAAGCCAAGCACCCTACCCACTGTTCTATCTCTTTAACTCCTTCTCTCACTATTCTAGGTGAATATAATTCTTACCAAAAATTATATCTATTGATATGTTTTAATATGTACAAAAGTGTAAAGAAAATCGTAAAAGTGACAGTAAATTCCCCTGTCTTAATGAAAAGGTACTGTATTATTTGAAAAAGTAACCTAAGAAGCCTTTAAATGAGTTAATTTTGTCATACCATATCAGCAATTCATACTTATTATCACTCCAAGTGCAATATTATACAACTAAGCCATAAGTTTTTCTTACCTAATCCTCAATAAAAAAGAAAGACTTCTCCTGTAAGAAATAAAATAATTCTCAACCTTTTGACACTTTTTTAATAGTCTTTTTCTCCCTCCAGTCGCTTGGGGCTGAGATTATGGAACAAATACAGCGACTGGGGTTTGATGCCAGCATCCCATGGCCTCTGAACATTGCCAGGCTAACCCTGGAGTGATCCTAGCACCATAGGGCCCAAGCAGCACTATATTATTGGATGCTCATGTTGAATCCTAGGGCGAATTAGTTATATATCCCTAAGAGACATGCCCCTGAATACCACTTAGGAAGCCAAAACAAAACAAACCCCCCATAAGAACAAGATACAAAAACTCTTCCTGTCCATAATTTCACTACCCAACCTGCCAGCATTTTAGTATTTTCATTTCCACCAAATTTGCTTGTGACTATATTGTACTAAAATGTAACTGTGGGGGGGCGGGAGCGATAGCCCAGCGGGTAGGGCCTTTGCCTTGCATGCAGCCGGCCCATGCCCGCCCAGGTTCGATCCCCGCATCCCATATGGATCCCCAAGCATCGCCAGGAATAATTCCTGAGTGCAGAGTCAGGAGAAACGCCTGAGCATTGCCGGGTGTGACGCAAAAAGCAAAAAATAAATAAACAAACAAACAAACAAATAAATAAGTAAAATGTAACTGTAGGGACAAGAAAGAAGGTGCAGGAAGTAACTATACGTGCAACTGCGGCAGCTGCAACCGGGATTCAAATCCCTGTCACGACATATGGTCCCCTAAGCACTGCCAGAACTCACTTCTGAACGCACAGCATAGGAATAGCCCCTGAGCACTGCCAGGTGTGATGAAGTATCCTAAACATCTCATTACCCACAAACAAATTAAATATCTGGGAGCCAGGATAAAACACTTCCCCTTGTATGTGTGAACCAACATGGTTGGGACCCTGGCACAACCAAAGGCGGGAGGTGGGGGGGGGTACCCTCGGGGGCCTAAAAAACAAAACCAAAAAATAATGGGTGAAGAAAAAAATAAGATAAAGCAAAGTAGCTCTGTTTCAAGTTTAATATATGAATTGCCATTCAAATAATTTTCTACACAGCTACAGATTATATCAACTTACACAAAGATACCAGTTATTATGGTGTACAGCTACTAGTAAGCAGATTCTCTAAAACTGGTAAGCAGACTCTCTAAAATTCCAATTTCAAATATTGCTGTTTTTTTGACAGTATATTTCTCCTGTTGTTGATTTCAAGCTATCAACATGAGGTCAGTGAACAGGAGTTTTCAAAGAGGTGCATATTATCTGTTCCCCTAAGCTGATAACAGCCAATTTCAGCATGTCATAGCTGTTTGCCAACTATATTTTAGGGTGGTATTTTTTCTAATTATAAAGGGTAATTATAAAGGTTAAAAGTATTATAAAGCTTATTTGGCATAAAATCTGGAAATAATAACAAACATAAGTGGATAAGATAGTTTAGAATACTAACAACCAGGTAGTCGTAACTAATATGTGACGAGTCCCTATCACATGTGAGATTCTAGAATATTTGGGTTTATTTTACTATATTCTTTTGGGGTGAAATTTTAAACATGTATTAAAAAACTGGTATCACTTCTAATGGTCATACCATAAAAAAAGGATAGATTTGGAACATAAAAGGAAAATAATGACTAGAATTAGAAATAGAAATGACTCCTTAGGTAGTTGAAGCTGGAAGGAAATAAACTCAGAAAATAGAGGAGTACGTCTGCAGTTGTTAGCTTAAGGGAACTAAGGATGAAGGAGAAGCTGAAGGCCTGTGCTTGCCAAGATAACATTAAAATAAATCTGATAAACCATATCACCTTTACATTGAGGAAGAGATTTAAAAGATGAGTGCTGCTAAGCAGAGTTAATTAATAATAATCACCAAAGATTTTTCAGTTTGAAGCATTTAAATAACTACAGATACCTGACACCAAAAATATGATTCTAGAAGTGGGAGCTCACACTTCTGAGTCATAATATTAAACACTAAAGCACAGGAAAATGTAATGTTTCTTTATTATGCATATTATCTGCAACACAGCAAGCAAATTTACCACTATCACAGTACAGAAAAATCTAACGCTTCTCATAATAAAGCAGATTTACCACTATTCTACAAATAAATAGCTATGAAGATCTTGAAGATGATAAAATTATAACAGTTCAAGATATATAAAAGCACTGATATTCTACTGATGGGAGAGACTACTGGAACATGGGCAGAGCTGCTACTGGCTCTCCCTGTGACCAGCCGCTCACGAGGCGCCCGGGAGGGATGGTGGGTTCTAGCTCTGGCCCACCACCTCATCAGAGCCTTGCAACAAGCCAGACGACCCCCCCACTCCATGAGGGCCTTCATTTTCCAAATCCGACTTCTCTCTCGTCAGAACTCCACCCAGCAGACCAGCCTATCAGCGCCGGTTCGCCGCGGCGCTAGCGGCCGCACAGTTCATCAATAAATGCTGGACTTAGAGATACCTACAAGAGTATGCTACCTGCACGGCAGAGCCTGGCAAGCTACCCGTGTTGTATTTGATATGCCAAATACCAGTAACAGTTATAGACCTCATTCTGGAATGGATTGAGGCTCTTTATGTTCCTGGAGCAAGCAGATGCCCTTGGGCTCTACTAGCATGAGACAGGACATATGGAGATGTTACTGGGGCCCAATCGAGCAAATCGATGATGAACGGGAAGACAGTGATACATTGATTCTACTGGTTCATGATGCTATCTTTTATTTTCTTTTTCTTAACTTTTTTGGATGGACCACTCATGACTCTTTGCTCAGAGGCCATTCTTGGTGCCCTGGATCTGACCTGGGTCAGTCATATACAAGGCAAGCAAGTGTCTTACCTCTTGTACTGTCTCTCTGGCCCTATTTTTCTTTCTTTTTTTAAATGAACTTCAAATTGAACTTACAAAGTATTCTATAGAATCATTCATTGAAAAAGTTGACTCTCTGAATTATAGGGATTATGAAAATGCAATATTTATAGTTGAACTTTGTTTTTTCATGTCTATTTTAAAATATACTTTTTCTGGTACAGAGATAGCTGAACATGCAGAGGACATGCTTTCATGAGAGAGGTCTGGGATCACCCATTCACTATTGGTGAGAATGTCATCTGATTCCACCTAAATGGAAAGCAGTATTGAGATTAATAAAAAAAAAAACTAGAATAGAACTCCCATACAATCTTGCAGTACCTCTTCTTGATATCTATCCCTAAAATGCAAAAACTTTAATTCTAAAAAGATATATGTACACCATGGTCATATATTCTAAAGGATATGTGCACACCATGTTCATTGACACAGCATAATAGCCAAAATATGAAAGCAACCCAGATGCCCAAGTATGATGAGTAGATCAAGAAGCTATGGTATATATAAACAATGGAATACTATGCAACTCTGAGAAAGAGCAAAATCATGTAATTTGCAGCAATGTGGTGGAACTAGAGGAAATCATACTGACTGGAGTTTGAAAAAAAGAGAAAAAAAAGAGGGGGTATAGATACAGAATGATCTCTTATGTATAAGACTTAAAGAGATCCAGCAAAAAAAAATAATAATAAAGATATCCAGCAAAGTAGCAACAAATGTCCAGAGACAACAAAATGGAAGAACTGATTTTCACAATTGCAATGGTGGAGGTGAGTTGAAAGGGAAGATGTTGGGGTCCTTGGAGGAGGAAGGTTGGTATACTGGTGATGGCTGTGATGTTGGAATTATGTGCATAAGAAACCATTATTAGCAGTATTGTAAAATACAGAATCTCAATTTTAAATTTTTAAAAATAAAAATAAAGGAACAAAAGAGGCCTGGGTTCAATACTTAGTACCTCGTGTCCCTTCAAACACCCACAGGAGTGACTACCAGGCACTGAGGAGTGGCCCTTGAACCACCAGTTGCAGTCCCTTCAAAAATTTAAGACATTTGTAGTAGCTTTTAAATGTATATAATCTTATCCAATGTTAATAAAATATTTTGTTAAAGTGTAATATTCATAAGGTATACACAGGCCATAAGGTTCAAGATCAGTGACTCATCACAAAATAAACATGTCCATATAAAGTCTCAGTAAAGAAATAGAAATAGTAATCAAAGTTTCAAAGGTTTATTTGTGCCCTCATCTAGGCCTATTTCTTGCATTCCTCCCCAAAAGATTATCATCCTGACAACAAACACCAGAGATCATGTTTATCCTTTTGTACTACAAGCAAAGGAAAACATTTATTGTAAATTTTATTGTATGATTGATTTTTCACTCAGTGTTTTTTGTGAGGAATATCAATATTGTTACACATAGCAGTAATTTCTATTTTCATTGCTATATTTCATTGAACATTATTTGTCACTAATTTTACCTGACACACATTTTATTTTATCTTTTTAATCTTTTTTGGTTCTTACCTGGAGGTGCTCAGTGGTTATTTCTGGCTCTGTGCTCAGAAGTAACTGCTGGTGTGCTTAGGAGATTACGTGTGGCTTTCGGGATAGAATCAGAGTCAGCCACATGCAAGGCAAGTAACTTACCCCTGTAGTATATCTTCAGCCACAAATTTGCGTTTTATGTTTATTGTTTGCCTGATATATATTTTCTGTCCTTTCCTAATAACTTTATATATTGTTTAGAAACATTTCATTTGGGGAAGGGGGTAGAAGGAGGGGAGGTTGTTTGGGCCATTCCACACTGTGCTCTCAGGAGTTATCCTGATTGTTCAAGAATGACTCCTAGTGAGATTTGGGGGGAAATCATACATGGTGCCAGGTGCTGAGCCCAGTTTGACTACATGCAAGGCAAGTAATCTTACTGGCTGAACTATCTGAACAGCCCAAAGCATTTCTCTTATAAGATACTCTTAGGAAATTTTTTAACTCATCTGGAAATCTCTGCAATTTTTCTGTTGGAGTAGTAATACAATACATATATTGTATATGTATATGTATGTGTGTGTGTATATATATGTATATATACATATATATGTTTATATATATATATATACAACCACATGACAGAGCCTGGCAAGCTACCCGTGTCATATTTGATATGCCAAAAAGAGTAGCAATTATAGACCTCATTCCCATAACCTGAATGAGTGGTTTGAGGCTCTTTGTGTTCCTGGAGTGAGTAGATGCCCTTAGGCTACACTAGCACAGGACAGGACGGTATGGAGATGTTACTGGTGCCCGCTCAAGCAAATTGATGAACAACAGGAAGACAGTGATACAAGTGATATATATTAAGAATACAATTTAACATAATTATCCATATGCTTGGATTTAGATGTACTAGGTTGCTATTTGTTAGCTCAGGGATACTTCTGTCTCTGTGCTCAGGGGTCAGTACTGGTGGTTCTCAGAGTACTAAATGCAGGACTAGGAATCAAACTAGAGTTGACCTTATGTAAGAAAAGCCCCTTATGCATTTTCTTTCTTATGGCTGATTTAAAGATATGTCACTTAAACTTAATGCCTTCTATTTATAGTTAATATTGCACCACTTCATGTAAAATTGGGAATTGCAGTAGTTTGCACCTCATTTGTGCTATTGTTGTTATAAAAGATTAGTTTTAAAAAGTGTATTTAATTTTACTTTTCTTAGTCTTTATTTAAGTAAAATAGATATTACTTTATATTTAAATATTTTCATATCTAATTTTCTCCATATGTTCCTATATATAAAAGTTATAATTATGTCATTTTTTCACTTAAAGAACTTCTTTTAGCACGTCTTAAATTCTTTCATTTTTGTTTATCTTCAAATGTCTTTCACCTTCATTTTTCAAGAATAATTTCTGTAGTTTTCCAATTCTCTGCTGAGTTTTTTTTGTTTCATTGCTCTTGAAATGCTCTATTATAAAATGACCTCAATTGCTACAGATAAGAAGGTAGTGGAATAACTATAATTATTAAAAGATTTTTTAAAGAATTCTAATTGTTACTTCCCCTGAATATAATATTTTGTTATTCTCTCACTACTTTCAATATTTTCACTTTAACTTTAGTTTTCCTGCCCCTCGAATTGTTGCATGTGTGGCTGTGGTGCCCAGCTGTGTCAGCAGGTGGCAGACAGGAGACAGGCTTGTCTATACCCATGGCTCTGCCCTGTGGGCCCTGGATGTTTGATGGTCTGACATAGAAAAAGACTGGGTCCCCTGGGATGAATCCAGAGTCATGGCAGAGCCTTGCAAGCTACCCATGGTGTATTCAATATGCCAAAAACAGTAACAATAATGGACCTCATTTCCAACAAATAGAGACATTACTGGCACCCACTCTAACTTTAGTTTTATCACTTTGACTAAATGTGCCTTGTTGTTTTCTTTGTAATAATTATTTTTATTCTTTAAACTTTATTTAAACATTGTGATTTACAAAGTTGTTCACAGTACAGTTGTTTCAAGTATTCAATATTCCAACACCAGTCCCACCACCAATGTACCCTTACCACCACCAAAGACTGCCTTTTCCCACCCACCCCCATCCCCATGTCTTCTCCCTTAGGAGGCACTAATTATATTGCTCATTACAACATATATCTTGGAATGATATTGATAAAGTCATGATCTTTTTACTGGGTGGTTGCGTGTGAATTGGACCATCTGTGTTATTGCTTTAACATATTGAACTTATTAAACATAGTGGGTTTCTACTCTTTTATTGTAACAAAGATGTTCATGTTAATTTCTTACAAATCTTCAGTACTCAATCGCAAATCCACCACCATTGCAACTATGAACAACAATTATTTCAAAATTTCCCAACCACAGCTTGGAGTCTGCCCTAAGCAGACAATCAATAATTTATTGTATATTGCTTGTTAAAGCTAATTTGTTAAATATGTTTGGGTAATATATTCTTAGAAGAAAGTTAATGAGGATTGTTCAATCTCAGGATGGAGTCGTTGGGCCATTAAGCCCTTTGTATAAGAAATTACTGATATGTTGTTACAGAATAGGCATTGTGACTACATATTTTGTCACTGTCTTTTACTTAGATCTACTAAATATGATGTAATACTTGGTATATCAGTACACTGTGGCCACACGCCACAGGAATTCCAGAGATTGTAACACCATGAGCATGGAGGCAATTATGGAGTGTGGAAGTTTTTCTGCTGTTGGATCTCTGTTAGGAACAGGCCTTCCCCCAAACCTGTCCCCTCCGGGGGGCGCCTGTGCAGGAAGGATTAAGAGCATCTCTGCCATTTATTGGTCTCCTTCAAGATTTATACATGAGTCTCTGGATTGGGGCCAGTGGATGCGATTACTTGGGCTCCTGAGGCAGTTCATGGGTGTGACCGTAGGGCTTTCCAAAGAATAAGGATATGGGGGGTCCATCCCCAACTCAGAGAAAGCCTGGAGAATTCAATGACAGAAATCTGCATACCTGAGTTTTTCAACAGATTCACTTATGGGAGGGGCTCGCTGGAGCAGTGGAGTCTAGCCTTGAGCATGGTGGCGATTGTGGAGTATGGAGGTTTGTCAACTGCTGGGACTCTGTTGGGACCAGCCAGAACTAAACCCGTCCCCTTCTGGGAGCCCTTGTGTTTAACCTGTGGAGACAGGGAGGCATCTCTGTCACTTATGGGTCTCTTTCAAGATTTGTATCCAATTCTTTAGAGGGTTTATTATTTCTTGGAATTTCAATTTGTTTTTCTAAATTTTTTTCCCCTTTTCAATTTTTAGGTCATACCCAGCAGTGTTAAGAACTTACTCCTGGGTCTGTGTTCAGGGATCACTCCTGGAGGGCTTGGGGGATCATATGGGATGCGGGATACCAAAACCAAGTCAACCGCATTCAAGGCAAGCATCCTACCACTATACTATCATTCCAGACCCATTTTTTTCTAAATTTTCTAAGTTTTCAACAGTTATTCCTTTTTTCTCATACATATGTATTAGACCTCTCCATATCTGACCCAGTTGTCTCTGAAATGGTTTTCCTTCCATTTCTTTTTCCCTAAAAGAACTTTGAAGTGTTTTACTGTCTCTGTGGTCAAAAAGTTCACTTTCCTGTATGTAACACTGAAAGTTTTGTCTTATTTTGGGAATATGCCCAGTGGCTTGCAGTGGTCCCTCCTGGCAGGTCTTAGGGGATTATATGAAATGCCAGGGAGTGAACCCAGGTCAGCCTTCTATAAGGCAAGCATTCTACCCACTGCACTCTCTGACTCTACGCAGAAATATTTAAGAAAGATTCTATTATAGTTCCCTCGTTTATTCAACAAAATTAACTATTATACATAAAGCACTATGTAAGGCGCTAGGGGGCTGGAATAAATGAGACAGCATCCAGCTCCTCCATAGGCTAATACTTTACTAGGAAAGGCAGAATATTAATTAAAAATAACATTAAAATGAGTGCTACTGGTGATAAATGTAGAGGAAATAATAAATTTTAAAAGAGTTTAGTTCTGCTTACAGAGATCTAAGACATCTGCTTAAAGACCAACAGCTGCTCATGATCTTAGAGATAACTATATTTGCCAGAAGTGAGAAGTTGAGGGAGAACTTTGCAAACTTAGGGCACTACGCGTATAAGTGCACATCATAACAAAATACAAAAAGGAAACGGAGAAAAGAAAGAAGAAAAGGCTATAAAATCAGTGAAAATTATTATAATAATGACATCATTGAAATATTTGAATTTTATTCTGTGGATGCTGGGGAGTTTCTGTAGAAGTGTAAGCCTGGAGAATAATTAGACTGGAGTTTTCTTTTTTTTTTTTTTTTTTTTTTTGCTTTTTGGGTCATACCCAGAGACACTCAGAGGTTTCTCCTGGCTCTGCACTCAGGAATCTCTCCTGGCGGTGCTGGGGGACCATATGGGACACCAGGGATCGAACCCGGACTGGCACAGGCCAGCCGTGTGCAGGCAAACGCCCTACCTGCTGGGCTATCGCTCCGGCCCCTAGACTGGAGTTTTCAAGATACCATTCAAGGGGCGGAACGATAGCCCAGCAGGTAGGGCATTCGCTTTGCACACGGCCCGGCCGCGCCTGCCGGGGTTCAATCCCGGCATCCCATATGGTCCCCTGAGCACCACCAGGAGTAATTCCTGAGTGCAGAGCCAGGAGTAACCCCTGAGCATCGCCAGGTGTGACCCAAAAAAAAAAAAAAAAAAAAAAAAAGAGCTGTAACAATAGTGAATCAAGTGATCAAGTGAACAATAGTGGACCTCATTCCCAATAAATGGGAATGTTACTGGTGTCCACATGAACAAATTGATGAACAATGGGAAATGATACAAGTGATATTAAATATAAAGTTTATTTAAAAAAATAAGATACCATTCAGGTGCTGTGTAGATAGTAGACAATAGATGGCAGTGGTTGGCAAACTTGCCTACTGGTGGATAGATGCAGATGTTGCGTGGGCCATTACAGTCTCTGCCACAAGTACTCAACTCTGCTGTGATAGCACAAAAACATTCTTAGGTGAAAGGCAAATGAATAGGAATGACTGTATTGTAATAAAACTTTTTTTAGGACAGCAGACTTGATTTGGCCTATGAACTGTATGGCTCCTCAGCCCTGGGTTAGATGATTCGTCCCAAAGCAAAAAGGTCAGTTGTAAAGTGATTTCAGTTGTCCAAGTGAGCACAAATGAGAGCTATGGATGCAAAAGCTCAGAAGAAACAATTCCAGAAACTGCACAAAGATATGTGTCAAGAATTGGTGACCAGTGAAATTCATGGCTAAAGAGGAAGAAATTTATGAAGACTTTTGTGGGATATGGGAACTTAAAGGCACAGTACTAGCCTCTCAAAGGTCTGTTAAGACAGTTGAGACTAGGGTTCTGAACCTGCCTGGAAACTATAAATAGGGGTCTCTATACTATATATTTATAAACTATAAATAGGGGTCCCCCCACCAGGAGAGGGGTGGGGAGCTTCTGGACTAAGAGAGCAGTGGCCTCTGCTGCCGGTCCAGCACCTAGACCATGGGGTCCCGGTACCTGAGGCAGTTGATCAGCACCAGGGCGAAGCTGCTCCTGGTGCTTAGTCCCTGGGGCCAGCATCAGAGCCACAAGGCCTGGTGCCTGAGCCTCAGGGCTGGCACCAAAAGTTACAGGGCTAGAGAGCTTCAGGGCAACAAAGTATTAGAACCACCCACAGCAGGGCAACACCCAGGAACTCAAAGAATTAGGTAGGGATTCAGAGAAATAGTTAATTGTAGCAACAGATGAAACAAAATAAGTAGGGAAATAAGATGGGGACTTAGCCGAGGAATCCAGAGAAAAGAAACCCCGAAGAGAAAAGTCCTGAGCAGAAAGGACCTAAGGAAAGGGTTCTGAAAGGAGAGGTTCTAGGAGAGGACCAGAAGCATGCTTGAGCAGAGAGATCCGGAAGTGAGAGACCCCTACGAGAGGAGCCTGCACAGACAACTCCCACCCCCACCACCACCAGCAGCACCAAGAGAGAGCAGCTAGCCTGCAGGAGAAACAGCGGGAGAGACAGAGGTCCTGAAGAGATTCCGCAGAGAGCAGAGAGATGAAGCAAAGTGACCATTTCTTGCTCTTTATTCTGTGACGGATCAGGGGGAACCCTGTCAGTCCAGGACACGGCCAGTACAGGACAGTGAGTACTGCAGGGGAAGCAGCTAGGCCCAGCATCTGCTGCTACGGTCACCCTCAACTACTGTTAAAGACTATGGAACCCACAGGAGGGCTCTTGAGCCTGGAGCCTTGGGACCTCCCTGAGGGGAGAGCCACAATCCCCCTCTCAATAGTCATTTTAAGAGCCTTCACAGACTCTGGAGTTGCTAGTTTAAGTGCTCGAGAGATCATGTTCCACCAAATAGAAAAATATAAAGGATTTGCTTATTGCTGCAAAGACATTGAACTAGTTTTTTTCTGTTTTTGTAATACATTAATTTTTATCATAAGCATATAATAAACACATTTTAAGGAGTTAATTATAATTTTTTACTTAATCTGTAGAATGTGTGTTAGGGGAAGTTAAATCTGCTCCTTAATCTGTAAATGAACTAACTCATAAGTACTATATATTGCTTCTGTTTCCTTGATAAACAGAAAGCTTTAGACTTTCTTGGACTATCTTATTCCTTACAGACTGCTTTAAAGAATACTTCTGGTCATTTCAGATCTAACAAACACAATGTAGAAACACTTTCCCCAAATTTTGATGCCCTACTTTTAAATGCTGAGTTAATGGACCATAAAACTTATCACATCTCAGTGTGGTAATTCCCAAGTTTCTATATAGCACAATCTACGGCAAGTTTTTGAAGGAGTATCAGGTTATGTGGGAGGGTGTGCTTATGATGTAAAAACATAGCAGATGAAACTCAGAAAGAAATAAAGTCCTAGAACAGTAATTATTGTAGTAATGATAAATGTATTTATGATAATATTAAGCTATGTATCATTGTATTGATGATAAATATTTAATGATAATGTTAAACTATTATACTCGTTTCCATGATTTTTACTTATGTTATTATGTTATTATGTCAGTTGTTTGCAGCTGTTCAGTGTCACTGGACTTCTTATCTATCCTGTCTTCTATATGTTCTTTTTCTTTATGTGCTCTTATATGTTCTATTGTGTGCTTTCTGATTCTCCTTTGTCTCATCTCCTCAAATCCTCACCCTTCCTTCCTTTCATCTGTCTCTCCATGATTTCTGACTATCCTTAACCAAGCTAAAGCATTTCTTTCAAATAATGATCTTGTTTGCCTTTATGCCACATCTGGTGGTGCTCAGGAGCTGCTCCAGGCTCAGTGCTCTGGATTTGCTTGCAGTGGTGCTTTGGGTACTACGCAGAGATTGAGATCAGATCCAGGGGCTCCTACAGGCAAAGCATGAACTGCAGCCCTAAAGTCATCTCCCAGGCCCCGGAGCAACCAGCCATAGCTTGCAGAGCCTGAGATGCAACGAGAGAGGTGGCATTCAACGCTCCCCTAGCCCAGCTGACCATGAGGCTCCCAGGAGGACAGATTGTTTTTGGGGGTGGGCCCATCACCTCTGGGGGCCCCAAAAGCAGCCAGATGAGACTCACCCACCACAATAGCCGCCATTTTCGCTGTCCAGACGCTGCAGCACATCAGAGCCCGCCCAGGAGAGACGTGGATCTCAAGACCAGATTAACAGAGTAGCCCAGTAGAGTTCGAGCCCAAGTAGGTGGTTCCCAGAAGTGAAGTCACTGAGCATTCGTCTTATGGAGTTGGGGCCACCCTTCCCCTCTCTATCTTGTTCCAGAGCCCAGTGGCCCCACCCAGGAACTGCCCCGGGGTGATCAGCCATAGCATGCAGAGCCTCAGACACAATGGGGAGAGCTGGCGATTCAGCTCTCCCCCAGCCCAGCTGACCATGAGGCTCCCTAAGTCCATCAAACTAGTGGAACCAATCATGTCCTAGAATATATTACATTTCACGATGTGTAGGAAAGGTAGGCTGAAGGGAGAGATAGAGAGAAAGAGAGAAAGGAGATACAGAACCTGCCATGGAGGTGGGCTGGGGCAGGGGGATGGAGGTGGGGACATTGGTGATGGGAGATGTGCATGGGTGGAGGGATGGGTGTTGAAACACTGTAGAACCAAAACTCAAGCATGGGAATCTTGTAAATGTATGTCTAAAGGTGGTGTAATAAAATAATAATAAAAAAAAAATTTTTTTTTGCTTTTTGGGTCACACCTGGCGATGTTCAGGGGTTTCTCCTGGCTCTGCACTCAGGAATGACTCCTGGCGGTGCTCGGGGGACCATATGGGATGCCGGGATCGAACCTGGGCCAGCACAGGCCGGCCCAGGCAAAGGCAAACGCCCTACCACTGGGCTATCACCCCGGCCCCCATTTTTTAAAAAAAATACAAAAAACAAAAAACTTCATTTCCCAGCACTAAGAACCATCATGATTTCTTAAGTTAACTTTGCATCAATAATGTCGTGTGTGTGTGTGTGTGTGTGTGTGTGTGTGTGTGTGTGCGTGCATGTACTTACGTATGTCCCAGCAGAACCCAGGTTTCCTAAGTTTATTCCCTTTGAACGTAGCCTAGGACTGCTCAGACCCAGCAGAGCTTCCACGTGGGCCACCCCTGGCAGTATTGGGGCTAGGGGTGCAGGGGTGTAGGAAGTGTGACCACACCATGCTGTAGATCCAATTCAGGCTCTTTGCATATAAGGCATGTGCTCCAATCCTTTCCGGTTTTTTTTGTTTTGTTTTGTTTTGTTTTGTTTTTTTCTTTTTTTGGGTCACACCCGGCAATGCTCAGGGGTTTCTCCTGGCTCTGCACTCAGGAATTACTCCTGGCAGTGCTCGGGGACCATATGGGGATGCTGGGGATCAAACTAAGGCCGGCACGGACCGGCCGAGTGCAAGGCAAACACCCTACCC
This sequence comes from Cryptotis parvus, assembly GCA_021461705.1. Lineage (NCBI taxonomy): Eukaryota > Metazoa > Chordata > Mammalia > Eulipotyphla > Soricidae > Cryptotis > Cryptotis parvus. The sequence continues at coordinate 18,016 of JAJIBD010003148.1, read as the reverse complement.
GTTAGACTATTGCCCGGCCCCTCCTTTCCTTTTTATGTCCTTTTTTTTAAAAATTTAATACCTGTCTGGTTTAGTCGAGGGTACTAATGCCAACCTAGAACTGAGCATTAAATAGAGGCAAGAGGATACACATGACAACCTTTTAATGTATGTTCTGTAATCCATAGTCTGGAAGGGACGGAAAAGAGAAAGAGAGAGAAAGGGAAAGAAATAAAGAACCTGCCATGGAGCAGGGCTGGGGAAGGGGAGGGAACCGGGGGCGTTGGTGGTGGGAGATGGGCACTGGTGGAGGGACGGGTGCTGAAACACTGTATGACCAAAACCCAAACATGAACTTTTTAATTGTATATCTTTTTATTTGTATATCTCACGGTGGTATAATAAAATACTTAAAAAAATTTAATACCTGTCACTTTTTGTGGGGAGGCAGCGAATTTAGGCCAAACTCAGTTGTTCTCAGGGCTTACTCCTGGCTCTGTGCTCAGGGATCTGTCCATGCATTGCTGGGATTCAAACCATGGATCAGTTGCATGCACCACATGCATGTACTATCTCTCCAGAGTCCTCCCTCTCCAATTTTGTTGCTTAAATAACCTCACCCATGTAGTCCTCCTCTTCACACCCTCTTCTGTGGTGGTCTTAGTTCTCTTATGAAACTTTGCTGGTTTCTCTTTCAATTCTATCTTGTCTTTCATTCAATTTTGTATCTTTATTGTATACGCATGGGTAAGACCCATAAGTCTTTTCCTCCTGGCTTATTTTGCTGTGCATGACCTCCTTCAAGTTTCTTTCATTGTCTTGCACATAACAAAATGTTATCAATTTTTATGGTTACCTTTATCAAATGTGTGGTAAACAAATATTTTTCCCATTCATTTGGGATTCTTTTATTTTAAGTAATAGTTTATCTTATTATGCATGATTTTTGCACTTGATATAAATCAGTTTTGTTTATTTGAGTCAGATAGCACTGAAGCCAATAGTATGAAGTGTCTTAACTGAGGGATAGGCAGCTGTATATTTGGGCCACACATAGCAGTGCTTGGATAAAATAAGCCTGAAGCCCTGTCCTGCCTCTCCAGCCCTTGCCTGCATTTTTCTATGTATTGTATGAATTTTGTCAAACATTCAAGTGTTTTATCTTTGTTGAGTTAACTTTTTGTGAATGGCATGAGTGATCCAGTTTCATTCTTTTATACATGATTATTCAATTTAACAATGTTTGCTTAAAATAATTTCTCCGTTGTATGTTCTTAACTCCTTTATCATAAATTTTTTCACCAGAAATATAAAGATGTGGGCCGGTAGGAGGACAGGCTCTTTCCCTATATGTGGTCAACCCTGATTCAATCCCAAGCACCATATATGGTCCCCTTGAACATTGTTAGGAGTCACTCCCAAGCACAGAACCAGGAATATCACCTGAGTACTGCTGGATGTGCCCTCCCTCAAAAAAGTACTTATTTCAAGATTCTCCATTCATTACTCCCATTTGTGTATCTACTTTTATTTCAGTATGACACTGATTTGATAGCTATAGCTCTGTATTATAAAGCCAGGAAACATTATGCATCCCATGTTTTTTTTTTAATTCTGAGAATTGTTTTGGTTGTTTGGGGTCTTTTGTAGTTTCAGGCATGTTTTATTATTGCTTTTCTCCTTCCTTGAAGAATGCTATTATATTTTTTGATAGAGATTATATTGAGTAATGTCTGGGTAATGTTTTGGGTAGGAGGGTCATTGTAACAATGTTAACTCTTCTGATTCATGCAAGGAATATCTATTTCTTTAGGTCTTCAAGTTCTTTTAACAACTGACAACTTTCAATCTACAAGTCAATTTCACATTTGAGCTATTGTAAATAATTCTGCAATAAATATTGGAGTAGAGAGCTTTTATGTTGATATGTTTGTACTCTTTATATATATAAAGTGAGATTTCTCTGTCATGTTATAATTCTATTTTTAGTTTCCTGAAGATCTCCATATTGTTTTCCAAAACGGTTTGTGTCTTGAGCTGGAGAGATAATACTATGGATATGGTGCTTGGGTTTTTTTTTTTTTTTGGTATTATTCTGTTTGGGGGGCCACACCAGGCAGTGCTCAAGGCTTACTCCTGGCTCTGCCTTGCTAATGGGTCTAAAGGGACTCTTAAGTGGTGCCAAGCATCAAACCTGGGTTGACTGCATACAAGGCAGATGCTTTACCATTGTACTGTCTCTCCAGCACCAAGATACTTGCCATTCATGCAGCTGTTGGTCAAATCTAGTTTGAGATTGCAACCTCACTCCAGCCATGGATCACACATGCATCTAAAAATCACCAGGAGGACCAGCAAACTGCAGTCATGATACCAGCCCGTCCCACAACAAGCGGCTGAAAATGGGGTGATCCAGAGGGCAGACAGAAGGGGGTATGGGCCCCACTCAACAAACCCCAACTGTCAGAGACCAACACTTGCAATTACAGTTACTTCCTAGGCTGAACTCCACTGCTCGAAAAGAGCCCCATCCATGAGAGAAGCCGGTTTTCAAACTCAGGTACGCGGGTCAACTGGGTCGGATTCCTGCAGACCTTCTTGGAGCCCAGGAACTTGGGGAGGGGCAGAGTCCCTCCTGCCAGAAAGTTACATGACGGTCACAGAAGGTCACCTCCTCCAGGGGCCATTGCAACCTCACTCCAGCCATGGATCACACACGCATCTAGAAATCACCAAGAAATCACTGCTCCGCGGCCACATGACCTCTCAAAAAAAACAAAACAAACAAAACTGTGCGTAGGCACAATTTCTACTCTGTAAGAACATAACAGTAATTTCTTATACAGGGGGACAGACAGATGGCCCAATGGGTCCAGGTTGAGATTTAATAATCCCTATCAAGCTTCTCTAAGAATCAGTTTTGTGACAATATTTAGCAAATGCGGTCTAACACAGCAATATCACTTGTATCATTTGTCTTCCCCTTGATCATCAATTTGCTTGAGAGGGCACCAGTAATGTCCCCATTCATCCCTGTAGCATGCTAGTGTAGCCCTAGGGCATCTGCTCACTACAGGAACACGAAGAGCCTCAAACCATTTGGTCATATCATGGGAATGAGGTCCATCATTGTTACTGTACTTGGCATATTGAATACGACATGGTAGTTTGCCAGGCTCTGCCGTAACACAGCAATATAAGTTAGATTATTCAGTATAAGTTCAGGATAGTTCCAAACATTAGTTGTGAAAACCTGAAATAATGATGATCCAAATTCGCGTGTAACAACCCAAGAAATGCTTATGGATTTATCAATATTATTACTAGTTATAGGTTGCAACAATTGATAGAATTAATGTAGACTAGTAGAGGAGGCAGGGGTGTGTGTGTGGAGGGTAGGAAAGAAAGGTCTTTGGTGGTGATGGGGGGCACACTGATGATGGGATTGGTGTTGAATGATGAATGCTTCGTAACAACTGTACTATGAAAAACTGTACTTTGTAAATCATGGTTTCAGATAAAGGGGAAATTTTTAAAAAATTAAATTAAATTAAATTAAATTAAACAAACCAGTTTGATCCCCAGTATTACCTCCAGGGCCCCAGCACCACCAGGAGTAATCCCTGGGTGTGACCCAAACACCCCTCAAGAAACAGTTGCCTCAATTTGCATTCTTATTATTTTTTGGTTGAGATAAATTAGCATGTAATACTACATTAGTTTCAAGAGTACCAAGTAATTATTTGTTGATATGTGTACACTGTGAAATGGTCATCATAAGTCTTATTAGTATCTATCACCACAGTTACAAAAAAGCTTGTTTCTTTCTAACTTATCTTCAAACAAACACCCTATAGTGGATTTTCTGAATCATATGGTAGTTAAATTTTTTGAGGACCTCCACAGTGTTTTTAATAATGTCTGTACCAATTTGCATCTCCACCCTTGGGCAATGATGGCCAAAGATTTTCTTTTTTTCTGTATCTTTGCCAATACTATTTCTTGTTGTTTTGATTAGGCAGTCTAACAAGTGTGAGGTGATATCACATTTTCAGTCTGATCTGAATTTCTCTAAAGATTAGTGATGCTGAGCAACTTTTATTAGAAATCTGACTTCTTTGAAAAAAAAGTATTTCCATCACTCATTTTTTGATTGGATGACTGGTTTTTTGCTGTTGAATTGTATAACTTTTCTTTTTCTATTTTGGATAGCAAAGATAAAATGTGCAAGTATTTTCTCCCATGTAGTACATTTCTTTTTCATTTTATTGAATTTCTTTGCTGTATAGAAGCTTTTAGTTCAATATAGTCCAACTTATAAAATTTTTACTTTCATTTTCTTTGTATCAGAATCCAATAGAAAAGTTTATCATCAAGATTGATATCAAGGAACTCACTGTGTCTTCTCTTCTAGATGTTTTGGGTTAAGGCTCACATTTGAGCATTTATTTTAAGTTAATCTTTCTTTTTTTTTTTTGGGTCACTCCTGGCATTGTTCAGGGGTTACTCCTGGCTCTGCACTCAGGAATTACTCCTGGCAGTGCTCAGGGGACCATATGGGATGCTATTGATCGAACCTGGGTCTGGCCGCATGCAAGGCAAATGCCCTGCCCGCTGGACTATTGCTTCAGCCCCTATTTTAAGTTAATCATTTTAAGTTAGTATTTTTGTATTGTGTAATACAGTAGTCCCTAGTATCATTAATTTTCATGTGGCTCTTGAGTTTTCTCTGCATTATTAAAAAGAATGTGTTTTTCCCACTATATATTCTTTTGATGTAAATTATTTAACCATGGATGTGTGGATTAATTTCTGGGCTTCTAACTCTATTCCACTGATCTACATATTTACTTTAGTGCAAGTACCAAACTAGTACCACAGTGGGTAGGGGTAGAGAGTTGGGAGGGAGGGAAGTGGGGAGGGGTAGTTAGGGACATGTCAAGTGCTGCTCTAGGAATGAATACTCAGGGGACTATACATGGTATAGAGGAATAAACCAGGATTATAGTCCTCAGCCACATGAAGGCACATACCTTACATCCTGTATATTCCTCCAATTCTACCATACCTTTTGGCTACTATAGGTTTATAACATAGCTTGAAATCAGGGTATATTATGTCTCCAGCTTTATTCTTTTCAAGATTGCTTTGTTTATCCAGTATTTTTATGTTTACATAAATTTTGATACTGGTTTCCCAGTATCAATACTATTCTTTGTAAAATAGAATTCTATTTTTGTTAAATAGAATTCTATTATTTTAACAAAGAAATTCTATTCTTTGTTAAATATAATTTTCCATTTCTACTAAATTAATATTTCTGTGAAAAACATCATTGAAAGTTTTAGAGTGCATCGAATCTGGAGATTGTTTTGAATAGTATAGGAATTTTAATAAAATTAATAGTTACTTAGGGTCTTCTTATAAATTATAGTGAGACAGAGAGAATAATAAGGAATTTTTATTAGTTTTAATTTAAAATTATACTAGATCAACCCATGTCGTATTTGATATGTCAAAAACCAGTAACAATTATAGACCTCATTCCCATGACCTGAAGGAATGGTCTGAGGCTCTTCATGTTCCTGGAGCGAGCAGATGCCATTGGCCTATACTAGCACGCGACAGGACATTTGGAGATTTTACTGGTGCCCACTTCGAATAAATCGATGAACAACGGGAAGACAAGTGACAAGTGACAATATAATGTAATCGTGCAAAAATATATCACTTTAATTTATTTTATGAGATATGTAACCACTTTTTGATGCCTAAAGCTAAATAGTAGAAAGCCAAATTATGAAAGCAAATATTTTTGCAAGATCAATAAAAAAATTTTATTTAAATGCTAATAAATATTATCTATCCGCACATATCTATATCTCAGATATTAGGAAAATAATATATTTGTGAATTTACTGCCTGTGAATTTATATACCTCTATGCCTTTTCCCACACAGTGGAAAAATAATTTCTGGGGGGGCCACACTTAGTAGTGCTGGAAGACACTCCTAACTCAGTGCTCCAGAATAGTTGCCAGGGGCACTTAGAGGATCATGAGAGGCTGAGGACTAAACCTGAAGGCACTTACATACATAGAAGTCCTCCAGACCTTGGAACAATTTTCTAGGCCACTATTTCCCTCACATTTTGGGGGCCTCTTGTTAATGGAATCCTTCTTTATGTGGAAATAATTTCATAATGTTCTAAAATGACTTTGTAGTGATTTTATATAATTATTCCACAGGGAAAAGTGCTCATATTGCTACAACTTTGCCTTCTATAGATAGGAATGTGAAGCAAGTCCCTTCTCATTCAATCCTATTAATATGGGGGCAGCAACTTTTGAAATTGTCTCTGTTCTATAACCAAATAATTCTCAAAAGAAGTAAAATTCCATTTTGATTGGAGTTGATGAGAACCAAATCCTATAATTTTCCATTTTCCATTGAAAGAATCATTAGTCCTTAATACATTTCCTGTTTCTCCTCCACTGCCCACATATTATTGATGTTAGATTGCCATGGCAGTTCTAAGAAAAGGAGGAATATTGCTGGCATAAAGAGAAAAGGTCATGGAGGACTCAGAACAGTGCTTATTCATCTAATTAATGTTTTCAAGAAAACTGATAGCATGAAATTGTAATGCCCAAATGACTTACTGAGAATAGTTTACCAGGAGTAACACAGTGCCCCGAATCTACTAAAATACCTTGGTCAAAGGCAAGGTATTTTCATTCTGAGGAAGGTTTTATTTTTGAAATGATGTTTTTATATCAGAAAAACTATGGGAGGGGCCAAAGAGATAGTACAATGGTTAGGGCACTTGCCTTCACACCACCAATCCTAGCTCAATCCCCAGCATCCCATATGATCCCCAAGCACTATGAGAAGTAATTCCTGAGTGCAGAACTAGGAGTAATCCCTAAGTATTACTAATTGTGCTTCCCCACTCCACCAATATAAAACAACTATAGAAAAACAGTTAGTCTCCAGTAATTCCAGTTGACATATTTTGCCTGTATTTTCCCTTTTCTTTGAGAATTCTACTTTCGTAACAATAATTAGTGCATATCAGATTCTGAATGATGAATGGATCACTCATTGCCATCAGTGTTCCTACAAGCCCTTTAATGGGCTACATATTCTGCCTTGTGTTGTCCTGTATCTAGTTTACAACTAGTGTGATATTTCTGACAACAACAAGCAATTCTCAGACATTAGCAGGGTATCTGAATATTCAGTTCAGTTTCATATTATCTACAAGTTTCAAGGACTTAGTTTTCCAAGATCAGCCTCCACCTCAGATACGAGCTACATGCCCAGGCTACGACTTGGGCCTCTGACCACAGTCTATAGTTCATAGCTTACTGTTTGTGCTTCAAACTGGTTATAAATCAAACGTTCCCAAGACAATTTGCTAGTACCTGCTCATTTACCCATGAGATCATCAGTGTATCACATAGGATGCTAAAGGATTATCAAATCTACAATCAACCAGAAGAAATGCACATGACAGTACATCAAGACTCAAAGGTTACGTGCAAAGCTCCTCTCATGTGTTCACCAACATGGTAATTCTCTGATTTATTCCTCTTGATAGATTTTTGCTATTATTTTGCTTTCAGGCCTCAGCCAGCAGTACTCAGGGATTACTCCTGGCTCTACACTCAGGGATCACTCCTGGCAGAACTTGGAAGACCATACAGGATGCCTGAGATTGAACCCAGATTGGCTGCATGCAAGGCAAGTCCCTGCCTGCTATACTCTTTCTGGTTTCCCCTTTTTATCTTGATGTTTCACGGAGGCTTTAGTACTGAAATATTGCTAACTAACTACTTGTGCCCTCAACTCAGCCTCTTGTCCCTCTCTCTTCCCTGGAATTCCAGAACAATAGTTGCTTCCCCTAAATTCATCTCATTCACATAACAAAAGACACCTATGTCACCCTTAACACCGAGGAAATATCAAGGATTTGAGGACCAGGAAACAGAAATGTAGATGAAGACCAAGCGTTGCTCCAAAATCATAATATTGTACTTTCTCTTATTTATATGTTTATATATTACTCTGTAAATTTTGCATGAATGAGTTTATTTAACCAGTTAATTGTTTCATAAATTTATATCATGAAGTCCCTATACCCCTTCACCACCGCCCCAACACATAGTTTTTGTTGTGGATGGTGGGGGCCGGGTGAGGAGAGATTGGTATTGTTCAGTGTACTTGATTGCAGTGAAACTAGTAGAATTAGTAGTATTCTGTGAACCATGGTTTGAAACCTTTCTCCTCAAAGAAACTAAACCAACACTGAAAAAAATGATATTTTAGGCCTGCAATTTTCATCATACAGAGAGAGGTTTTTTTCAATACATCTAAAATTGTTTCAAAAGAACATTAATCATGCTTATTATTATGTCCCTAAATCTAAAAACAGATGACCAGCACTTGATTTTCTAGGGAATGTCTGCTTCGATGTGACTTATAATAAAAACCTATAACAGGTTGGGCATATAGTAAGCCATAAGCAAAATATTCTAAGTTCAATTACTTACTGATTTCTACTTGCCTGTTTTCGTGGCATGTGTGATTATTTTTTAGAGATTGGAGATAATCATTAAATCCAGCAATGGCACATATTTTGGAGGAGAGATGCACTGGTATATTAACAGAGTCTCCTTCACCAAATTTTAATCAGGCTTCTCTCAATTCTCTTCTCAACTAGGCCTCCCAGATTTGGACTTCCTTGCTTTGCTTTATAGAGCCCAATTTTAGCAAAACCTATGAAGTCTGTGTACCAAGAATCACTACCTTCAATACCTGGTCACCAACTGTATCTCCCTTCCTGTCCCCTACCCTCATGATATCAGATTTTTCAGCCTGCCATTAGCAAGAATTATTTCAGTTTCATAAAGATGGAAGGAATCTACATTATTGGTGATATTCATTTCTAGTAATTTTACATGCTCCAACCTGCCCTGCTTCTTAATTATCCCACTGGTCCATGTTCTATTTGGTAGCAAGCCCCTTCTATACCAAGGTCTCTTTTCGATATTGTAATTGTTTCAAAGTAAAATTTGTTTTCACTTCTTTAAATATGATCTAGTTCTATTTATAATAATATTCAAAATAATTAATTTGCATTGAAAAGGAATGAACATTTGCACCAACTTGGAAGAGGCTTATGAAAAGTGCATGAGTATATTGAAAAATTAGACTGACAGCTTTGAAACACAGTGTCCTCTGTTTATCCATAAAACATATATGTGACTGCCACCAGCAATTCTATGCTTCCCTTATAAGTGAAGGTTCACATTCCAGGCCCATTCAGTTCTTGGCTTCCTCTGCTAAAAATGCCAATTAGAGCACTTTGTGATATGGACATCTGTCCACTGGACTGAAACCAACTCATTTCACAAAGCAGTTGTCAAATGGTATCGACTTTCTATGACAACCAGTGTTGGATTCAAACGCATGCCCTTAGAGGTTATATAGCTTTCTCTCCTATTATCAAATCTTTTTAAATGCGCAGAAGATAGAGCACTAACTTTCAAAATGAATAAATTGCAAAATCATGAAGTAATCCTCATTTCTCTTAATTCACGGAAATTTTATTGATCTTTGTTCTTTTATTGTAGAAAATGATTAAAATTATTTCCTCTGTGCATTGCTATCCTTGGAAATTTTGATCTCAAGTCATTTTGAAAATAATGTACATATTTATCATTGTTTCAGTGAGTGTTTTTGGCGTCCCTGTAATGTGTTACATGGTGAAAATGCAACTGGTTTCCATACTTTTAATCTGAATGTATTGGCTGAATAACTGAGAGTTTTATCTCTTTACCACAGCTAATAATTTTTTTTCTTTTTAGTTCAGTGTAGTTCAAGGTAAAAGGAGCAAGAAAGTTTGTTAAGGGAAAGGTAATGTTTGAAATTAGCTTAGTTTGAATGTAGTTTAATTTCTCAACTATATATAATTATTACTTTGAAAATCATAAGAATAGCTTTATTATTATATTTTTGCCAGTGGGTGTGTGAAGAGATTTAACTTACAGGTAATGATTATGTAATTGTATTGATACAGGGCATACAGCCTACCAAGTTTAGTGAATCATGCAAACTGACAAGAGGAGGTGTAAAAATTCTGCCTGTTCTCTGTTCCATATTCTGCCTTTACAGAGGAGTGAGGTCTTTTCGGTTGAGGAAGGTGGTGGCACATGAGACATCCAAGCTCCAGAATCACAGAGAAATCCCATCAAGACAAGGTGTCCATTTGTGTGGTATACTTTAAAAATTAATTGAGTGGTGATGAATCTACCCAGTCAAAACTGCTGTAAGAGAACCAATGTAAATAGCTGTCAGAAGCTCCCTACCATACAGAAATGAACTTCTAAACTTTTACAAAACTAAGCTAGGATACAAATTAATCTCACTGAACTTTTCCATGTTATTTGTCCCTGTTTTACCTCTTTAGGACAGATTTGTTGCTTTAACCTAACCATTTATTTGGACAAGATGAAGCAACACCAAAAAATCAAGGTCTTGTGAAAGCGTTTTATCCAGAGGTAATTAAAATTTCCATTTTTGTCATCCATGGCCCCTGAAACCACAGCTAATTAAAAGTACAAAAATTTAAATCTGGAGAATAATTTGCCAAGGACAATGCTTGACCAAATGTAATTAGCTGAATTTAGATAAGTTCCCAATCTGGCTTTCTTTAATTTGAATAGAAAATCACACACTTCATTGAACATAAATGGTTTTGAAAATGAACATATTTGGATTATATATGAGGATACTTTGCAGAATAATAGGTCCAAGAGTTTTCTATTTGCTCAGTTGAAACTCTTTGTTGACCCAAAGACTATATCAGCCTTCTGTTTCTATTCTCTAGTTCTATTTGCTGATTTTTTGTTAATATTTATAATAACAGAAATAGTAGGTGAGGGAAAGCAGGAGAATAACAGATCCATTTAAAATTTTACCCTTTGTTTTTTTTTTCAGTGCTTCTTGTTCTTTTTCCTAGGGATAATTAGAGATAAATGCTATGGTATTATATTTGCTCAGATAGCAATACAAAAATGCCTATTTCCATCATTTTCAGTAATAGACTTTCAAGCTATATTTTCCTCAAACTTGATCCTCATTATTCCAGTAATATTTAAGCTATTAATTTCTCCAGAGAGTGCTTTTTGAAAATGGTAAATTATAAGACAAATCCCAAAATTACATTTTCTTTAATTTACAGTATTGTTCAAGCTCTACTGTTAGCATAAATGAATAGTCTGCAGTCTGAAATAAAGCTTTGAACATTAAACAGTTGGCTTGGAAACAGAAACATTAAGAATATGATTGAAATTTTTTACAGAAGATGAAATAACAGCATGTGCAAAAGCTCATTTATGATAATTCTAACATTTCTGCTAGAGTTATAGAAAAGTAACATTTACAGGGAAAAAAAGAAAGAAAGAAAGGTGAAGGGTTTCACTTTCTAACCAATTGCAATGATATCAATTTTGCCCTTAGTGAAAAATGATTTTCACAGCTCTATATACTTCATTTTTTTCTAAGTTGCAAGTTCACCCCTTTGAAAGAATACAAAAGGGCTTTTCAAAACAAAAGTCAATTGAAGCAAAAGTTGTCCTGTTTGATGTCTAAAATGTAGTCATATAAAATATGCAATAACTGCAATAGATAGTCAAACAACATGTAAACTTGAAAGACATGGAAGTCTATAAACATAGGCAAATTTGTATTAGTTTAAAGACATTAATTGTGCTAATGTGCAATGAAGCAATGTGAAAGTTATCCACAAACTTAAAGGCATATTCTAGATTGCTTAATTTTATTTTAACAGTTATATCTGTTAGGTTTATTTTTTGGTCTTTGTTAAGAGGTGAGGACTGAGGACAGAAATAAAATATGTTTTATAAAATCATGACTAATACCGGTCTTTTAAAAAATATTGATAATCTGATAAACTGCCAATGATTCCCATTTGAGGCCTTCTGAGCATTGAAATTCATATAAAAAGCTTCAAATTCACTCAGACTAAGAAAATCACTTCCTCCATCTAGTGGTAACTGATAGTAACTCTCCCAAATTCAAAAATAAATTTCAACTTCCTTAAAATGTCATTTAGAGGAACAGAAGTGAGATTGGAAATATTGGAAATAATTTTTAATGGGTACAGAGTCTCAACTGAGAGTGATGAAAAGGTCTTTGATGAAAGAGAACATGTGAAATCAGCAGAGAGCTGAAAATTTACCTGAAGATAAATAAAAGTAGAGATAAGCTGCCAGATGCAGCAAATAACAGAATTTAAGAGGAATTTAATAGACAGCAACACAAGCCCACCACATCAGTAGCCCAAAAAGCCTCATAAACAGTCTAACATTCACATGAAGTAATTTGAAAAACAACAAAACAAAATCGAAAGTTAATTCAAGAAAAGAAGAGAATACAAATGAGAGTGGAGGACTAACGAGGTAGCCCAATGGACCAGAGCACATGCATTGCATGCAGGAGGTCCAAATTTGATTCCCAGTACCACATGGTTTTCTCTCAGGAGCAAACCCTAAGCACTGAGCCAGGAGTGACCTCTGAGCAATGCCAAGTATAGCTCTTTTCCCCAAAATAACAAGTAGGTGCTGAACGATATATTACAATGGGTAGGGTGCTTGCCTTGCATGAGTCTGAGCTAGGTTCCATCCCCAACATCCCACATGGTGCCCTGGCCCTGCCAGGAGTGAGCCCCTAAGCATTGCCAGTCAGCTATGGCCCAAATGCAAAATATAAGAAAAAAATTAAAGTAGAAATTAGTATAATTATTTTTTAAAAACCTACAAAGGATCTTATAAGTATGTTTGTAACTCTTTACCCCTCAAAGGAACTTAAGGGCCATAGAGGTAGCATAGGAGACAAAGTGCTCATCTTGGATGCTGTTGACTCAAGGTTTGATCAAGTCACCGCATATTGTCCCCTGAGCACTGCCAGGAGTGATCCTGAGTACATATTATGGAAGGAAGGAAGGAAGGAAGGAAGGAAGGAAGGAAGGAAGAAGGAAGGAAGGAAAAGGAAGGAAGGAAGGGAGGAAGGAAGGAAGGAAGGAAGGAAGGAAGGAAGAAGGAAGGAAGGAAGGAAGGAAGGAAGGAAGGAAGGAAGGAAGGAAGGAAGGAAGGAAGGAAGGAAGGAAGGAAGGAAGGAAGGAAGGAAGGAAGGAAGGAAGGTAAAGGAAGGAAGGAAGGAAGGTTGGATTAAGGCTAACAAAAAATGAATTAAAAGAATTTGAAGTAAAAGAGGAGAAAATATAGGACCTTACAGTTCAGCAGGTGGTAAATTTGACTTGCACTAGGTCAACCCTGGTTCAAGCCCCAGCACCCCAGCACCCTGAGCCTACCAGGAGTAATCCCTGAGCACAGAACCAGGAATGCACACCAGCTGGGTGTGCCTCTCCCAAAAAAAGGTGAAATTATAGTGATACTACAGAAATATAAAACTTCTTAGGAGACTATTAAATCCACATAAAACAAACTGGAAAATTTAGGATAAATGGATAAATTTTTTATATTCATATAACCTTCTAAGAGTGAACAGAAAGAAACAGCTCAAATAGATCAATCACAAGTATTAATAAAAATAAAAACATCAACAAAAAAGCTCCCTGGGCACCAGGAGTAATAGTACAATAGGTAGGTCGATTGTCTTACATTTGGCCAACCCAGGTTTGATTCTTGGCAGCCCATGTGGTTTTTCTGAGCCCTGCCAGGAATGCACCCTAAGCACAGAGGCAGAAGAAAGCTCTGAGACCTCCAGATGTGGCCCCCAAACAAATAAAGAAAAGTCCCCTAATAACAAAAGTCCAGGATCTGGTGGTCTCATCAGTGAATTCTGTCAAACTGTCAAGGTCCACTACCTAATCTTTCTCAAGCTCATTTGTTTATCTTATTTAATTACCCCGACAGGTAATTAGGCAAGAAATATATAAAATAAATCCAGAGTCAGGAGATGGCTCTAAGGGTTGGACCACATGCTTTGCATATGGTAGTCCTTGTCCCTCAGCATTGCTTGGAGCATCCCTTGAGCATTGCGCAGGAGTAGTCCCTGAGCTAAATGTGATCCCAAAAAACAAAACAATAAATATTCAGAGATATTTATTCCTTTGAGAGTGAATGGAGCATCTGGAACTAGTTCATTTTCCATGAACATTGTTTTGCTCGAGCAATGTTGAAATTCAGTTGTAGACCTATCTTTCCACATTCTCAGACAAAGTCAGCCAGTATTTGTGCTGCTTGGCTAATGTTTGGTGTTATTAGAACGATGTCATCAATGAAGTGGAGGTGGTGTAGTTGTCGATGGTCTATCTTAACTCCCATTCCTTCCCATTCTAATTGTCGTATGACATTTTGGGGGGTGGCGCTGAAGAGTTTTGGTGAAATGGTACCACCCTGCCAAACACCTCTTTTTACATCAGTGATCACTTCCTTGTAGAATGGTGAGATCCTGGTGGTGACTCCCTAATACAGTTCATAAAGCATCTTGATGTATTGAGTCTTAACGCCCTGTTTGGCTAGAGCTTCGATGACCACTTCAGTCTCCATAGAACCAAAGGCTTTCTTTAAATCAATGAATATTAGACAGAGTGGCATCTTGAACTCCCTACAAACCTCAATGAGCTTGGTTACCGTGTGCTATGGTCGATCATGCTGAATCTTTTCAGAACCCAGCTTGTCCTTCATTTAATGTTCTGCCAATCCTATTCAGGATGACTGGAGTGAACAGCTTGTAGATGACAGACAACAGGCAATTGGGTGATAGTTGCCAATGTCGTGGCTGACTCCCTTCTTGAACAGTAGAACTGTCCTGCTGGTTTTCCATTGGGAGGGAACCTTGCATTCAGTCAGGCAGCATGTGAAGATCAAGCCAGTGTATTGAAGAGTACTGATAGCAGATTCTTCAAGTTACTTTGTCTGGACCAGGTGCTGTTAGACATTTACTGATGAAATGGCATGTCAAATTTCAGAAGGGAGAACGTTGGGAAACGACATATCCATCCTGTAGAATTTAGTATGTGGGCAGGTGGATGTGGCTATCAAAGAGATCTGAGCAGAAGTCATGGATAATCTTCTCCAGTGCCTTTCTGGAAAATGTGAGAGATCCATCAGGACATTGAAGGGCAGTCATCTTGATCTTATAGTTGGCTCAGGACAGGTGGGCATTGTGAATGCTTTTCCCCGGCTTCTGTTGCATCGGTCAGTATTTCTGCTCTTCTCTCATTGAAGTCTTCCTTATCACTTCTCTGCACTGCTTTGGGAGCATAGATGTTAGCTTATGGTTGCCTGAGGCTCGTGCCTTGCCACACTGGCAAATAAGCTCAACAGTTTTTGAAGACAGGCTTCCTTTTATGACTTTCTCTGTGTTCCTCGCACAATCATGGAGGTACTGAACCAGTCGGTTGTATTCTTTGTCGATGTCATCAATGATGGATTCTTCCCATGTTGCCACAATGGTGCCAAAGAGTTCCCAGTTGGTGGTCCTTCTGGAAGTTCTCTTCTCTTAAGCTTTGGAGCCCTTTCTCCCCATTCTGTGAAGTAGAATTTTGCAGGAAGGAGAAAGTGGTCCAATCTGGAATTTTGGGACGACAGTGACATTGGTCAGGTAAAACTGTCCATTGAATGTGATGTGGTCAATTTCATTGTGGAGCTGTCCACCAGGGAGATTCCCATGTCCAATGTTTAGAGTCAGCCTTCTGGAACTGTGAGTTACCATGAATGATCTTGGTCAACATGATGAACTCAGTCTCTCACCCTGTTCGTTCCATTCTAGGCCATGGGTCCCAATGCATACTTCTTTGGCTGATCTTCTCAGTCCTATCTTGGCATTAAAATTACCAATTATGATCTTATAGAAGGTGTAATCTTCTTTATAGAACTTCTCCAGTTCCATGTAGAATTTTTTCAATTTCTTCTTCCTTATATATGGATGCTGGTGCATAGACAATGAGGATTGAGCAGGCAGTGAGCCACATCTCTTTAAAAGTAATCATCTGCTGCGCTTCCGGGAAGGGCTGCAATCTCCCCACAGGTGTGTGTGTGTGTGTGTGTGTGTGTGATCCCTGCGTCTCCACGGACCCAAGTTGCCCCCTGGGAAGAGTAGAAACTCCATCAACGGGAACCAAGGCAAACTGCCTTGGTTTCACTCGCGGATCCCTTGGGCCCCTGCGCTTCCGGGAGACGGCAAAAATCTCCCCCATGTCAGGATACCCATGATATTCTTCAAAGAAATTGACCAAACACTCCTGAAATTTGTATGGAACAATAAACCCCCAAAGGATATCTAAAGCAATCCTCAGGAAAAAGAAGATGGGAGGCATCACCTTTCCCAACTTCAAACTGTACTACAAGGCAGTAGTAATTAAAACAGCATGGTATTGGAATAAAAACAGACCTGTGGACCTATGGAATAGAATTGAGTATCCTGACATCCAACCTCAAACACATGATCATTTAATCTTTGATAAAGGAGTCTAAAATGGAGTAAGGAAAGCCTCTTCAACAAATGGTGTTGGGAAAACTGGGCAGCGACATGTAAAAAATGAATTTGGACCTGTGTCTAACACCATGCACAAAAAATCAGATCAAAATGGATTAAAGATCTCAATATCAGACTTGAATCCATAAAGTACATTGAAGAAAATATAGGAAAAACCCTCCACGACATTGAAGCTAAAGGCATCTTCAAAGGTGAAACATCACTAACAAAACAACTAGAAGAAAAAGATAAATGTATGGGACTACATGAAACTAAAAGCTTCTGCACCTCAAAAGAAACAGTGACTAAGATACAAAAAGCAGTCCACAGAATGGGAAAGAATATTCACCCAATACCCATCTGATAAGGGGGTTAATATCCAGGATATATCAGGCACTGGTAGAACTTTACAAGAAGAAAACAAACAACCCCATCAAAAAAGGGGGAGAAGAAATGAACAGAAACTTCAGCAAGGAAGAAATTCAAATGACCAAAAACATATGAAAAAACGCTCATCATCACTAATCATCAGAGAGATGCAAATCAAAACAACAATGAGATACCACTTTATACCACAGAGACTGGCATATATTCAAAAGAGCAAGAACAACAAGTGCTGGCATGGATGCGGAGAAAAGGGGACACTCATCCATTGTTGGTGGGAATGCCGGCTGGTACAGCCTTTCTGGAAAACAATATGGACATTCCTCCAAAGACTAGAAATTGAACTCCCATTTGACCCAGCCATACCACTCCTGGGAATCTACTGTGGGAAACCAAAAATACGCAGCGGAAACACCATCCCTACTTTTATGTTCATAGCAGCATTATTCACAATAGCCAGAATCTGGAAGCAACCAGAGTGCCCGAAAATCGATGACTGGATAAAGAAGCTTTGGTACATCTACACAATGGAATACTATGCAGCTGTTAGGAAAAATGAAGTTATAAAATTTGCCTATAAATGGATGGACATGGAGAAGATTATGTTGAGTGAAATTAGCCAGAAGGAGAGAGACAGATACAGAATGACTGCATTTATCTGCATAACATAAATAAATATGTACATATTATGATACCAATATCCAAGGTCAAGTGAAACATATATCAGGAGGTCTTGTCAAAGGTGGAAATTATCACAAACATGTGGGAGTCAGAGGCTAGGTAAGACAGAAAATGGAACAGTGTGCTAACAATTGTCGAGGGTACTAATGCCAACCTAGAACTGAGCATTAAATAGAGGCAAAAAGATACACATGGCAACCATTTAATGTATGTTCTGTAATCCATAGTCTGGAGGGAAGGGAAAAGAGAAAGTGAGAGAAATGGAAAGAAATAAAGAACCTGCCATGGAGGAGGACTGGGGAGGGGAGGGAACCGGGGACGTTGGTGGTGGGAGATGGGCACTGGTGGCGGGATGGGTGCTGCAACACTGTATGACCAAAACCCAAATATGAACTTTTTAATTGTATATCTTTGTAATTGTAAAAATAAAAAATTAAAAAAAA
>JAJIBD010003147.1:0-54248 GCA_021461705.1 Cryptotis parvus | reverse complement strand
TATAGCTACCTAGAAATTCTGGGTGGAACCTACTCTTTCCCACGCTTTTAATGCTGTCTCCCGGACAAATTTTAAAATAGGTTCGGGTAATGTCGCCTTGTTTTGCTTTATTTTGCCATTCACCTTCACCTTTTATAATGGCAAAAGTTATAGTATGGCCTGATTCCTTTTCTCTTAAAGTGTCAATATTCCGGTTAACCCCATCTGCATACCACATTTGCCATTGCATGTACTGTGATTTGTTTAGACAAGTATGGGCTACCATTTCAAAGTCTCCCAATACCCACTGACTATTTTCACTCAATCAGCTAAATATTTTAAAGTATAAGGACTTGATATTCCAAACCTGTCGCAAGCCTTCCTAAACGGGGTTATTGACTCAATTTTTAAGTCTTCATGAATCGGTTTTACTTTATCTTTAGATTGGTCATGAGAAAGATTGCTACGCTTTGCTCTTTGATTCGAGCTAACCTGTTCCTCCCGTTCTTCCTCATCAGAGCTTGTAGTATCTGGCAGAGGAACATCTACCCCATTGAGGGTATTAACTCTGGGAGATTTTCAGCTTGGGAATTTGCCTCCTCTGGGTTTTCCTGTTCCTCCTCTAAGTTACCAGCCACATTAGAATTCTTTTTTAGATTTTTTGGGGGGGGAATGTATACACCTTTTTCAAGTCTATAGCTTTGGGGTGTATTTGTGAATGGCTTTTAGTTGGTTCACGCCTCAGTATTGGGTATGCGCTAGGTCCTGATTGATAAGTTATGAAATCAGAAATCTCCCTGCGTAACACATCCATTTCTTGGTTTAAGTTTTCAAGTTTCCTATATGTTTCTTCCTTTTGTTCTTTCAATCTTATGTGTAACTTCCAAACCTCCTCTTTCTGTCCATCTATTCTATCTCTCTGTTTGTCAATTTCTTCCTCTAAGATAGTGCTGATTTTATCGATATCCTTCTTCTGCTCTTCAAACTTTACTTCAAATTTTAAATCCTGTTTAATAATTTTACTTTCCTGTTCTTCTAATTTTTCTTTGAATTTTAAATCCTTTTCTTCTAATTTTTCTTTGAATTTTAAATCCTGTTCTTCTAATTTTTCTTTGAATTTTAAATTCTGTTCTTCTAATTTTTCTTTGAATTTTAAATCCTGTTCTAATTTTTTCTTGAATTTTAAATCCTGTTCTTCTAATTTTTCCTCAAATTTTAAATTTTATTTAATAATTTTACTTTTCTGTTCTTCTAATTTTTTTTCAAATTTTAAACTCTTTAATAATTCTGTCCTCAAGCTTTAAGACCAGTTTACCTGTAGTTTTATGATCCTCACTTATTTTTTTAATCGCTGAGTAAACCTCATCCCTTAAGATTGCATTCAATTTATTACTTTCTTCCCTCTCTCTATTAAACATTGTCCTTACACAAAGGTACAGTTTAAAAATCACAAGGACCCAGATGATTTGTGAAAAGATAGAGTAGTTCTCAGAAAGGAACTTTATAGACTGGGCTATGTATGGTTCTGAGCCAATAAAAGATACAATGTATCTATACCATGAGATATCCATTATTTTACTCACCGTTCGGAGGCAGATGATCTTTGTTCGATGATAATTAGACCAGGCGATGTTCCTGGTGCCCACCCAGGGGCGCCAAATGTTGGGGCACTCCGCGGTGTCCCCGACAGTGCCGGGAGCGAGTTCCCTTCTACCTCCGAGGCCGGGCGGAGGAATGGATGAAAACTCAGGAATCCGATGCAGTTTCAAAGGGCTTTACTTATCACAGGTTCAGGCACACAAATCAGCAAAAGAAAAAACCTGATGCTTAGGATTCCAGGCTAGAACCCCAGCCACGTGTAGGCCAAGATGGCGACCACCACGTGTAAACGCTTTGTGAAAGGAGAAGAAGACTTCCAAGCAGGGCGACTGCTCAGCGCGCAACAGCCCCCAAAAGAAGCACGTGAGAGTGAAAACCGGCTAGTTTATACCCCTGCAACTCAGACCTTCCTTCCACTGTTATGGAAAGCAGGGAGTGTTAAATGTCCTTAGGTAATCCCTCCCTGCACCTCACCTAGGCCCTTTAGTATGCTAATGTTTTGGAGCCAAATACAGCGGCCCTTAAAGGAGTCCTGCAACAGTCTGACTTCCTTGTAAAGACCCTGAAGGAACGGTTTGAGGCTCTTCATATTCCTGAATCAACCAGATGCCATTGGGCTACATTGGCACATGATAGGGTCCAATGAAAATGTTACTGGTGCCCGCTCGAACAAATCGATGAATAACGGGATTCAAGTGATATGCTTTTTATATTATGTGAAGGACTTTGAACATAATGTTGATTGGGTCAACCATCTAGTATATTTATGGTCATTAGAAGCTCATGCTTTCCTATGTCAAATGATAGCATTAGAATAATGAACTAACATATAATAGGGAATAAGATGGATATACTGCTAACTCTATGGACATCATGCTCCCAATAATTCCAGGCCCTTTCCCGTACTGTTCTAGCTTCAGCTACTATGAATAAACATTAGTTTGTGGTCTTGTTTACAGGAATATATAGCATTAGAAAAGCCATTGTTTGCTAAGTTTTTATTAATAGCCTATTTATCATTTTAAATATCTCTGTAGGAACATAGAGAATCTGTAGTTTAATTTCCAAAATTTTAACCCTCTTTTTACTTATACCTTTTTTGAGAGGCAAAGGATTTGAGGGGTGGATGGCCTCTCAAATAGGGTCAGGGGCTCCATTGGTTACTCCTGGTCATATCAGGCCTGTCTCTGTTGCTGCTCATCCCATTCCCCCATAAAAATGTAGATAGCTTGAGGTGAAATAAAGAATAGAGGTTAATAAGAAGTAGCCAACACTGATAGCTGGGAATAGAATATTGTCAAAAAAAAGACAGGGACAATTTATTTCTCACTTAAAAACTAGGTAGGATTTTCAACACTTCCAGAATATCTGAAAAAGTATAGAGAGTACAGAAGAGGTAAGAGCACCAACGCTAGTCTAGCTTAGATAACTGTTAATTTTAGATCCCTAAATTAGAACCACACATACAGTGAAAAATAGCAGTTTAATAGGCAGAGGTCTGAATTAGAAATGATTTTCAGAAATACCCTATAGGAGTGTGCAATGACCTTGTAAATTTGACCTGGAAAGATTCATCCACAAGAACTGTGAATGATCTTGGTGTTACTATCTCTGGAATACCAAGACTGGGGTGAAGATGGAGAGGAGGCTGGAAATTGTGCAATTCTAGTAAGTATCCTGAAAGATACTCCAACTAAATAATGAGAGCAGATATTATTTATTTAGAAAGAGCTGATTTTGTACAACGTGGTACTATTCTACTTGCCAACTGTGATTTAATCAGCTCAGCAGGTCAGTTGCCTCTCCCCAAGTAAACTCTCCAAGGGGAATTAAGACCTATTGCCATACTTCCTCAGTTCTGTTTGTTGCCTCCAATTTATATACTGCAATGTCTCTTCCTCTCTTTCACTAACAAAGAGACTTCAACTATATTAAAGCACCCCTACCTCTAGTTTCAGTGAAAAGACCAGTGAAAAAAGGCAAAGTCATCTAAGATCATCATGGTGCAATGCCTTTCTCTTTTCTCCTCAATCATGTAACTCTGAATTCTATTATAATGCTTTATTTACATTTTCTACTGACATTAACACCAAATGAACCCAACAAGGGAGGGGTATCCTATCTCCAAAACAGTTGACGGCCTTCATCCATAGAGGTTAGTGAACTTTCTGCTATTGCATGCTGGTCTCTATACTAAAAAGTTTAGATCTCTAGCACACTCTGGAAAAGTTTACTAATTTACAGAACACAAATAAATTTAGGAAAAAAATAAAGGGAATAAATAAATAAATAAATAAAGGAAAATGAAAAAAAAAAAACCTGATAGGATATAAAATGTTCTGAGAAAAATGCAGAATTCTAGTAGTAATTTCTTTTTATCTTTTTGTGTGTTTGGGCCTCCTGCCCCTCGAGGGTGTTGCAGGTGTGACTGTAGTGCCCACTTGCATTGGCAAGTGGCAAACAGGAGACAGGCTTGTCTACAGTCAGGGTTCTGCCTGTTGGGCCCTGGATAGTTGATGGCCTGAGATAGAAAAAAGACTTCGGCAGCCTGGGATGAACCCAGAGCCATGGCAGAGCCTGGCAAGTTACATGTGGTGTATTCTATATGCCTAAAACAGTAACAATAATGAACTTCATTCCCAATTACTGGTGCCCACTGGAGCAAATTGATGAACAAAGGGAGGACAAGTGTTTTGGGGCCACACCTGATGGTTCTCAGAGCTTATTCCTGACTCTGCACTTAGGGATCACATCTGATGGGGTTCCAGGATGATTTCTGTGGTGCCGGCTGGCCACAAGCAAGACAAGCACCCCACTACTGTACTATTTCTCTGGTCCCCACCACTGTACTAGCTCTCTGGCCCCCAAAATAATTTTTTAAGTTATCTTATAATTAAAGAGCTACTAGATCATTAGAAATATCACAAAATGAATAGGTCTGAGATAAGTAAATTGCTTAATTAACAAAAAAGTAAATGAAATGTTTTGAGAATTGTTCTGAGAATTTTCATTATACTGACCACAAAAATTCACTACTAACTTGGTATGCAATGAGTTCAGAGAGCTGGACTTAATATTGTTTCAATAAATTCTGGTTGTACATTATTTAATCCCTCTTTTAAAAATAATTTCAAGGAGTTTTTTGTACCTACAATTTAATTCTTCCTATTTTTATCTGTCACATTTGTAAATGTTGCTCTGTTCTTTCCCTAACTTTATTCTAGTTTTAAAAATTTCATACACTTTTGAGACTGGAGCCGGCTCGCGCCGAGCCCAGCTGATGATGGGATCCCGAGGAGGGCAGATGGGTTTTGGGTGTTGGCCCATCGCCTCTGGGGGTCCCGGAGCAGCCAGATGAAACTTCGCCCATCACACTAGCCACCATCTTCGCTGTCCGGACGCTGAGAAACTGACCCACGAACAGATCAACTGAGCAAGACCAGTTCGAGCCCAGATAGGCGGCTCCCAGAAGCGGGAATCACTGGATTCGCCAGATGGAGTCAGGGTTAAGCCCCCCCCTCCTCCAATTTGCCGGCCTGGTGGACCCGCCAGGGAACTGCCCAGGAACCAGTATGCAGAGCCGCAGCGGCTGGGGAGACTGGAGCCCGGCGCGCCGGCCCAGTGTGGGATCCCGAGGAGGGCAGTGGGTTTTGGGTGTTGGCCCACGCCTCTGGGGGTCCCAGAAGCAGCCAGATGAAACTCGCCATCACACTAGCCACCATCTCGCTGTCCGGACGCTGAGAAACTGACCCACGAACAGATCAACTGGCAAGACCAGTTCGAGCCCAGATCGCGGCCGCTGGGCTGGTAAAAATAGTGAAACAGTAATGTCATTTAATGCACTGTATTCCACGAAGAGCAGGAAAGTTTGTCGGGAAGGAGATATAGAGACGAAGGAAATGACATACAGAATCTGCCGGGTGGTTGGGGTGCGGGAGGGGGGGGGAGGTGGGGACATTGGTGATGGTAGATGGGTTTGGGTGGAGGGATGGGTGTTGGAACACTGTGGATCCAAAACCTACATAGCATCTTTCAATTGTATGTCTAAAATGGTGTAATGATATTTGGGGGAAAATAATAAAATTTAAAAAAAAAGGAAAAAAAAAATTATAACTTTATAAAGGAGCTTCTTCGTTTTTATATGCCTACACCAAAAAAGAGGGGGTGAGCTTTAGTACCTAGGGGAGATATTCTCCTCTAACAGCAAAAGGTAAAAGTAACCTGAATACTGCCAGGGGACTCCTCATTATCCTTGGCCCCAGCATTGGACCACAACAGAACCTAAGAAAGGTGGCAACTGAAGTGGAAATTCAATTCTCTCTGAACTGAAATGAGGCAGAGCCCAGTGTCTTATTTTCCCTGGATGCTTCCTCTTCTAGAGACTAGCTAATATAATCACTAAAAATATGTGCATGAGACATAGAAATTTCTTGCAAAATCTTTTCAGTCTTGCCAAGTTTTTTCCTTCAGATTGCCTTGTCTTTACCATAACAACTGCACAATGGAAAACCAGTACTGGCTCTGTCACAGGGATGCTAATGTTTATATAGAGAGGAATTGATGATGTTGCCCAGAATAATTAATAAATGATCAAGTTATTGGCCTAATCCTGAAAAATTTTCTGCCTTCTCTCCTTCAAATTTCTGAAGGTAAATGACTATTAAAGGAGGGGAAAAAAGACAGTGAGTACTATATTATTGGGCTTCATAAACATTTTCATTCTCAACCTCTTTTCACCTGATGAATTTTTATGTAACTTTGTACAATAGGCACATAAAATAGGTATTGAAAAAACACTTGCAGATAAGAAGTCACAAATAAATTGATTTTAAAACAAAATTGAAGGAATTTTTGCCATCCCCACTTTCAGTTATGTGAATTCTTATGACATTGTGACCGTAGTTTAAGAAACTTGCCTAGTTTAAGAAACTAGACTGGGCTCAGAGTGATAGCATGGTGAGTACGGCACAGTGCAACTGACCCAGGTTCAATATCCAGCATCCCATATAGTCCCTGAGCACTGCCAGGAGTAATTACTGAGTGCAGAGCCAGGATAAGCCCTGAGTATCACTGGGTGTGGGCCCCCAAAAAAACACAAAAAAGAAACTAGATTAATGTAGACATATGTAGATAATGTAGTTATATGCAGGTAAATGTAGATAACAAATGTAGAGATAACAGATTTATATGTAGATAATGTAGATAATAGGGATATTTCATGGAGGACAAGTCTTCATTGAAGATAAGACTGTAAGTCTAAACTGGTCATGTTCAAAATGACACATACATAGAGAACTTTGTAATCAGCTTCATTCTCTGAGCCTGCCTTCATTTGGTTAATATTAGTTAGCCAAAGTTACTAATACTCCAGAAAAAGTGATACATATGGGACAAGCCAAGAAAACCAAATGCATGAGCAATACAACTGCTAAAAATAATTAATATAACATTTAGATTATGTACTAAAACATAGTTAATGTCCTAGACAATGTAAGATTAGTTGCATTGTGACACAGGATATGATACTTATAAAGGAGAACTAAGAGGAAAAGTAAGAGTGGACAAATATAATGTTAACGGTTATAGATCTAAAAATACAATTAATAGTAGAGTGAATATAAACATTTCTTTAATATTTGCTTGCTCTTGATTTTTCCCAAATATTTTCTCAAATATTAAAGAAATGTTAAGAAAGTAATAGGTCACAAGATTACATAGATTGTAAAATGGTAGAGAGAAGGATCAAGCTGCAACTAAGCAAACTACTGAATTAAGTAGCAAAATGTAAGCATTCAAAGTATAAAGTAAATGTAATTATTTTTCCAGAGGATAAATGCAAAGTACTTATAAAACACTATTGGTACCTTGGCATGTAACTTGGCAGTGACTGCAAAGCACCATAGAGTTGTATTATTAAAATTTCGAAGAAAACAACTTTAAGCATAGACTTTTATACCCAATTGTTTCAGGACACCTGCCCAGGGCCTCTGCATCTGGCATGAAGTTGCCTCCTGCAGGTCACTTTGTAGATAGGAGGACAGTTTGAATATGGCGGCTCATCTGACCATGTATTCTATACTGGCTGGTATAAATATTCTCTCATGCTGACACAATCATCGTGGGACTAGCTAGATCTTACCAGTATATTTGCCTGGCCATGTTGGATCTCTAAGTTATTAGACTAGAGAGAAATGTTGTTTGCCTCCAAGCAAGCAAGCATGGCTCTCTGATAAGTCAAAACTAATATATAATACAACCATAAAGGTGAGACTCTTGTGAAGGCTTGGAGAAATCTTTAACTGACTATAGAATATTCTTTGGTGCAGATGCATGCCTTTGTATTCTTGGATACAGTTCATCTTAGAAACTCCTCTCTACCCTGCAGAGGCATTACCAGGCAGATCTTGGCTAGGCAACATTAACATCTCAAATGACCTAGGTGAGGTCCTGGGAGAAATTACCTGAGGGCATTTGACCCTGATGGCTTTTCATAGGAGTGGGAGGTCTGGGTTTCAGGAATATAAAACTAGCTGCTTCCTCTCTTTCTCTCTCTTTTTCCCCTTTCTGCTGTCGTTGCTTAGCAATCTCCTGCAGGGCCTTAACATGTAGTGGCCGCCATCTTGACCTAAACATGGTCAGGACCCAGCCGGGAACCCTAAGTTTGAAATTTTTCCTATTGCTGATTTGTATGCCAGAACCTGTGTTAAGTAAAGCATTTTGAAACTTAGCCGGATTCTTGCGTCTTTCTCCGTCTGCTGGTTGCCAATCCCCTGGGACAGAAGGGGATCCATGATCCTGCTCCCAGATTTTGTGCGGGGTGCCTCAGCATTTCCCTGCACCCAATAAAGTTATTAAATTTGATATTAGAATTCACAGGTAAGAGAGGCATAATTTATTGGAACCAGAGTCAGAGAAAACATTCTAGCCAGTAGAATCCTAAATGGTTATAGGAATAACTGTGTATATGTGATTGTCTTACTAAGCAAGGCTGCCACCTACCCTGCCTCTCCGCATTTCCACTCTATATATTTATTCAAGAGATGTAAAAACATATTGCACACAGAATTTTTACTAGCTTATTTATAGCAATTTTATTCACAATACAAAAGATAATTAGTCAGATGTCCATCAACAATTTATGTTGTTTCCACAGAATGGAATTCGTCTCAGCAATTAAAAGCAGTAAAGTAATGATGCATTCTACAGCACAGATGACACTTTGCCAAGCCGAAGAAACCAGGCACAAAATAGTGTATACCGAATGATTTCAATTGTAGTAGTCTAGATGGGGGGAAAATCTAATGTGAGATTGCTAGGATTGAATGTGCATAGAAATAGATATATATTCCTAGAAATGGTATCCCCCTAGAACATCTTGAAATATAATTCTGAGATTATTGGACAATAAGACAATAGAGAAAGACAATAGAGAAAATATCTAATACTTATAAAATATTTTTCACATGTTTAAAGTTTTAAAATAAGTAAGCAAGGGCTTTTTAGGAGAATAGTTGCACCTCCATTTATTAGAAGTAATGTCAAATCCATGCTATGAAAGAGAATTTTCCATGGACAATTGCTTTAGAAGACTAGATGAATATTATATTAAAGATCTGTCCTTCAGATTGCTACAGTGGAGCTCCACTGGTGTTTCTTAGCCTAATTCTTTCCTTTAAAAGAACAAGAACTAAATTACTACTAATGACACACTTCTGTGCTTACAAAGGTATTCAGAACAAAAATCTTAATGAACTTCATACTAAAAAAAAAGCCAAGAGGGAATATATAAAACAAAGAAAAACATTAACCCCCATTGGAAGGGTGATCAGCTGAAAAAACCTATTCAATTTTGTTTCCCTTAGGTGAATAAATCATCTAAAGGGAAGCCAGGGAAGGAATTCTAACATAAGTCTTGGTATCATGGTATGTTGTCCAAGTCAGAAGTAAAACTTGTAAAATTCAAGTATAACAATTATAAAAGCTAAAAATTATCAATGATTTATATGTAAAAGCAGTAATTTCAGCTATCCCATGGGCCTGTCAAGAAACAGATAGAAATAGCTTCAGGGAACCTTTGCCCCCTGACATTTCCTACCTGGTGAGTTCATCTCCAGCTTCCATACCGAACCTCCTCTGTTGCAGGTCAGCTTCATATCTCCTCAAGTATGTGGATGCATTGAATGAAAAAAAAACACAGAAGTCTCAACCAGCAACAATGAGCTCAGTAAATGCTCAGAAATGACTTTAGTGACACCTTTGTAAGATGTTTCATGAGCTAAAAGAAAAAATATGGCACAGGTAGTCAGCAAAGCATAAGCAAGTATAAGAGCTAGAATGAGAAAATCAGAATTTGCATTAAGTAAGAGTGTGGAACTTGGTATAAAACTTCAATAAAAGTTCTGAGCAGGCTGATGTACTCCAAGATGAGATTGAGAGAAAGTAGGAAAAGTCTGAAAAAGAAATGAACAGCCTACCTATGGGTTGAGTTCGAACCATAGTTGAAATCAACTACAGGTTGAGTTCAAAAAGTAAAATATAAGGATTTCCAGAGACCTGGAAGAACAGGAAGGCAAATGATGAAGAAACAACAATTAAATAAATCATATACAAGAATTTCCTTGAGTTGAGGAATGTAAGTAGATCCAAGAGGCCCAAAGGGACCCAGTGAAAATAGACGCAAATAGGAAGACTCTAAGACATACTGTGCTCACAATTGAAAAATACAAAGATAGAAACAGGATACAGAAAGCACCAAGATTAAAAAAGAAACTTACACACAAAGGAAGATTTACAGCAGATTTATTATAGGAGACTGTAAGATAAAAGAGAATGACAGGATGTCATACAAAATCTCAATGAAATGAACAAGCCACCAAGAATATCTAACCAGTTGATTTTCATTTAAAAATTGAAGGAACAGTGCAGAATTTCAGGAGGGAAACAGTTTAGAAAAAAATATTACCTTGAAACTAGTCTTTCAAGAAACATTAAAGGGATTTCTAGGAAAGGCAAGAGAAACTCCTCAGCACTTGTCATTGTGTATTGTATTTACTCATATGGTTGTTAGTTGGAATCTGCTGGGGTCCCCAAGAATACCATGTCACAAGTTCCCTCCTACCTCCAAAGCTGGCGGAGAATGGATGAAAACTCAGGAATCCAGCACAATTTTAAAAAGACTTTACTATCACAGGTTCTAATATACAACCCAAGAACAGGAAAAACCCTGGACTTAGGGTTCCCAGTGGGGAACGTGTAGACCAAGATGGCTGCCACCACGTGTTGAAGTCCAACAGATAATGGAGAGGCAGAAGCCAAAATGGCAAAAGGGGCCTTCTTCTATCTCCCAGATTATTTTATAGAGAGCAATCTGCCAAAACTTCCCAGCCCAGCCCAGCCCATCATGGGCTGGGCTATCCAGAGATGAATGCAAATAAACAGCTCTATTGAAATGCAGCACTTCAGGTGGGACTTTTGGCTTTAGAAGTGCCAAATAAACTATATTTGGCAAAATAAACTATACAAAGCAGTATAGTTTCCTGTTTATGGAATTGTTTTAAAGAACACAAATACATTACTTTGAAAGATATAAGCATACTTTTGAAGGGTGTCTCCTGAGAAGTGTTTAGAGAGCCCAGGAGACACATTCAGTGACAATCAGACAACCAGGGTCTAAGACGCAGTGCTGAGTGGCAGTATAGTGCCAGGGTCACTGGGGCCCCACACAAAGGTACTGGGGGCTTGTAGGAATCTTTTGGGTCCTTGGCAATGCTTGTGGAGGGACATTTGGTGCTCTAGATCAAATCAGAATCTGGCACATGCTTTGCATGTCCTAACTTGTATGTACTCCTAACCTCTGTGTTAACTCTCCAGCCTTGCATATTTATGCTTAATTACATCATTATTTGCTATAGAGAATATATGTATATAAAATATATTTGAATGCACAAGATATGGGCATTTTGGTATCTGCACATATTTGGTATACCATGCATATATGATACATATATATCATGTACTTGCTGTGTATATTATGTGTATATAAGATATACATCCTTGGGAACTTCATCAGGAAATAAGAACTTTCTCTCAGTGCTCCAATAAACAGAACATATGTTTAGTCTTAGATAAGTGATGGA
The DNA here is from genome assembly GCA_021461705.1 of Cryptotis parvus. Taxonomy (NCBI): domain Eukaryota; kingdom Metazoa; phylum Chordata; class Mammalia; order Eulipotyphla; family Soricidae; genus Cryptotis; species Cryptotis parvus. The sequence goes on along the minus strand of JAJIBD010003147.1, from coordinate 42,534 downwards.
GAGTTATACAACATCCTCATCCATTGGTTTGGTTCTTTAGTTTACATAAACAAAGGTTTAAAAAAATATTAGAATAAGATATGGGAGTGGTCTTTGAAAATGTGGCAATTTACTGAGTCCAAAAAAATAGTTATCTAATTGAAACATGAAATAAAATGGAAATGCAATTTTTGATCATAATGAACATTAAGAGCAGAATGCTTGTTAGTCTCCTTTTCTAAGGTTGTTATATTCATAAAGAGAGGCAGTTCCTGGACATGGAACTATGTAGTCCTAAGTGTTGTTTATATTGGATTTACCACTTTTTTGTCAGTAAATGAAACTTCATTGTATACCTGATTGTATTTGTTTTTGTAAGGTTAATTCATGTCTTTCCCCATAAATTTTCCCATAACTATGCTTTTGATAAACTTGGGGCAATTAAGAAAGGCCTCTGGAGTGGAATCAGTAAGAAAACCAAGCTTTAATTCCTGTTTTATCATCACCACCCACCATTATCTTTTATGTGAATAAAGGAGGTCATTTAATTGTTTTGAAAAATTGAGTTCAGTAATATATGACTATCATGGCGCCAAGGTAGATATACAATAAATGCCTTCTGTTTTTAGCAGATAAGTAAAAAATGTTACCTCTAATATGAAGATGCCACCTCACCCACAGTACTCATATTCTTTCCTTTTTTCCCTTTTTGGGTCACACCCAGCAATGCTCAGGGGTTTCTCCTGGCTCTGTACTCAGGAATTACTCCTGGTGGTGCTCGGGGGACCATATGGGATGCCGGAGATCGAACCGGGTGAGCCATGTGCAAAAGCAAATGCCATACCTGCTGTGCTATCACTCCTGCCCCTCATATTCTTTCCTTCATGTGGTCAAAAGTGGTGGTTCATTACTCATTACTCATGTTTTTTGTGCCGGCTTCTTTGGAGCACTCAGGGGGAAAAACTGAGCTGCTACACAATCTGAAGGGAAAAATCAAGAACAAGATTTGGGGAATTATAAGTTGTGTTACTTGGAAGATTAATACTTAGTTATGTACATGACCAGTAGTGACTATTTAATGAACTAAATTGATTTGTGAGTGGGTAAGATGCACATCAAGTAATTGTATCAAGAAACCCCTTTATATTTCAAGAATATAAAAATTGATTTTTGTTTCCTGTTGGGAAAACATATAGAGTCCCCTTTACAGTTGATTTTAGGATTCTAGCTTGTTGTGAAAAGCAAGTTAGAATACTCATAGTATTTATGCATTTTCATACGAGGTCATAGCTTAAGGTGAGAAAGACAGTATCAGAGAGGTTTCAGAAAATCAGGAACCTCCTTAAATCAGGCTTACTTATATTTCCCTTAATAGCATTGTGATTGGAGAAGGTCTGTAATCTTGTGACTTTTCTTTTTTTAAAATATGTATGTGTACTTGTGAGGCTCAGGAAACAGTAGAGAAGTTGGACGTATGCCTTACATGTATCTGACGTGAATTTCTTGGCACCCTATGGCCTTAATAATATCACCCCAAATACTGTAACTGTGGAGGGTACCAAGTGCCTCACAGTAACCACAGTAACCTGATGGTTGTTAACACCACAGGCTACTGTGCTCAGCAGCACCGAAACTTTGGGCTTTATCAGCCTATTGACCTGGTTGGCTGAGAATTGCAGAGAGTAGCCCTCTGGGTTCACTGAGCATTGCATGTAGGTATATATGTACAGACACATACACACACACAAACACACACACCCCACACAGAGTGTTCTTCAAAGAACTTCATTCATTCATTCATTCATTCATTCATTCGTTTGTTTGTTTTTTTTTATCTATTCCTGGCTATGCACTCAGAGATCACTCCTGGTGGGGCCATGGGACCAGGAATTGAATTGACCTGCTGTACCCCTCTCTGGACACGAGGGTACAAATTATTATATGGTCACGAAGAGCTGAACTGGTTCAGGTTAGTGAGGTGAAGAAGAGATTCTTCCAAGATTCTGAGACAGAAATAGCGATCAAATGGGCCACATGGCTTCAATACCTGAAATTGTTTTCAATCCTAATAAGTAGGGCATGTGAGGAAAGGAACACAGAATCCCAGCATGGTCGTCTATAAAATAAAGTTGCCGTTTACCTCCAGCCTCCTCACTAATATAGTACTAAGAAAACTAACTAAAAACATGAAAATGATCTAGACTTGTGTAGATCTAGACTTGTGCAGGGGATGAAAATTTATGTGCTGAACAATTGTCAGTGTGATATTGAATCTGCTTTTCAGAGAACATCCTCTAAGAACCACTACTCTAAACCATTGTTTTAAAACAGAATTTTAAATCTATCTGCTTATGTCAGGTATTTTTATCATAAGGTGATTTTTACCATAAGGTGAAGTGACTGAGGGTGTTAAGAAATAAATGGATGGATATTATCATTTGCTCAGAACATTTACCTTAAGCCATGAGTTATTATAGATTGTATACACTCCCCTGATTTTGTAAGATCACCATTAATTTTATTTCATCTAAATATAAATCATTGTCTCTGTAATTCACAGGGAGAAAAACATACTTGCTCTTTGCCTTGTAATTTATCAGGCAATATCTTAGAGGTATAAATGAAAATAATTTAAAAAAATTTTCTGGAACATTTTTAACTATAGCTATTTTAAAATTGTAATGGTTAGCTAATATAAACTGCTTCCTTAGATCTGTCATTATCACAAGCTGCATTTATAGACATAGACTATTTTCTTTTTTTTAAGTATTTTATTATAACACCGTGAGATATACAAATAAAAAGGTATACAATTAAAAAGTTCATATTTGGGTTTTGGTCATACAGTGTTCCAGCACCCATCCCTCCACCAGTGCCCATCTCCCACCACCAATGTCCCCAGTTCCCTCCCCCTTCCCCAGCCCACCTCCATGGCAGGTTCTTTATTTCTTTCCCTTTCTCTCTCTTTCTCTTTTCCTTCCCTTCCAGACTATGGATTACAGAACATACATTAAAAGGTTGTCATGTGTATCTTTTTTGCCTCTATTTAATGCTCAGTTCTAGGTTGGAAGGCAGCTATGCTCACCACTATACCATCAACGCCTCGTAGGTTGGCATTAGTACCCTCGACAATTATTAGCACCCTGTTCCATTTTCTGTCTTAACTAACCTCTGACTCCCACAAGTTTGTGATAATTTCTACCTTTGACAAGACCTCCTGATATATGTTTCACTTAATGTAATTTTCTGTTCGGAAGTTCAATATTAACTTCAATAGGTACTTCAACAAAATGCACACAGAAAAGCGTATGTGCACAATGTCTCCCAAGGATCTGAACAAAGAGGCAATTTGAAAGTTAAGATATTTGCTGGAGCAGATTTCACAACTAAGAAGCATAAGTTATCTTTATGCTCATCAGAGAGAGTAAGAGAAGAAATATGTGCATATGTTGGTTTACTATTATAATTTTACCAATGATATAAATATGAAGATGAATAAAAATGACATTTATAAAATAATTAAGTATTATTGAGAACTTTATTTGATATGGAGGCTCCTGTTTCTCATCTTGAAATCTTTGCTGCCTGTGCTTAAAAATATTTTACAAAATTCTATTCTTGTATATTTTATTGAAAAAAGTCTTGGAATTTCTGAAAATCTTTCATATTTTTCTTTAAAATATGGATAAATTTTGCAAGTATCAAATCTGAGTTGTCATTTCATTATCCCTGGCCTTTCACATTCCTTCTATACGTACTCACAAAAGATCCCACTGAGTTTAAAGAAATCAGAGCAACCAATTTTATGAATTGTTTATAAAAATCTCCACAGTGAAATATATTTCCTATTTATTTCAAAGAAGAATTAGTCTTGTGGGAGGAAAAGGTGGAAATGCTTTTTCGAAACACTGACTTCCAAGAAGAATTAGTCTTGTGGGAGGAAAAGGTGGAAATGCTTTTTCGAAACACTGACTTCCTTAAAATTTCTCAGCAAAACTCTTGTTCTGTTGCTCCTTGCTTTTCATTAAAGAACTCCAACAGAGAAAGAGCAAAGCCAATATTCAGTCATCATTCAAACATGTTTTTCTATTGAGGCCAAAGCTTTACCCATTTACTAAACAGAAATCTCACATGTAGGTATTAAGGAGTGTGCAGTGTGGCTGGCAAGTGAAGCAGTCATGTAGTTATAAAAATCATTCATATAACCTAAGATTTTTAACAGACACATAAGAAAACTGTTTGCTAATTGGATAACACAATCTAGTGAATAAAATATTCTCCAATATACATATTTGAAGTAAGTTCTCTTTATCCTTTAAAGTTATTAATTTTAACATATAATTTTTCCTCTAGTTTCCAAATTTTCATATGTATGTAAGGCAACATTGTTTACAATTGCCTAAAGCTCATAGACCTCAGGTTAAAAGCTCCGTGACAACAACTAGATTAAAGATTATGTATGCAGTGAACCCCAGGCAAAGACAATTTGAAGAAATTGTATAAATCCTTCTACTCAAAGCTTTTCTCTTATTTATTTTCTTTTTCTTGAGAAGCCTGTGTTTTCTTTTGCACATATATCTTATATCTATCTCTTTATCTCCTTTCACATTTAGCTGATAAATTTCTTTAAGAATGCTCCATGCTACAAGAAAATTAAAAAAGTACGTAGTAGCCTTCTTTGATTTTTGAAGACGATTAATTATCCTTTACAATCCCAAGGTTTTAAATAGAATATATCCAAGGTTTTCTACTTGCTTCTGTGCATGAATGACTATTTTTATAGAAAAAAAATCCAAGGGTAATAAAAAACATTTTTTTTTGTTTTGACATCCCTTTTTTAGTTGCATAACAAGAACTAAGGTAGCCTGCATGGTCTGCTGAAGAGTCAAAGTAACTTTTATTCTTTTATTATGTAAACCATAATTTCCCTTTCTTGTGAGAGTTCCCTTGGCAAACCTAAAAACAGAAAAATGTGTAAAAGTGTGTGTGTGTGTGTGTGTGTGTGTGTGTTTTCCCACTGGTAAATTTGTTGTAGAACCGAAGTCATCTATCACCATGTCACAGGGTCAATAGAATCCTCCTGTGTAGACTCTTGCCTGAAGGTCTTCTGTGTAACTCTCGGCATAAAGGATTAGTGGAACCCAGAATAGCTAATGGTAGAGATCATGTGGAGGCTGAGGATTTTTTTTTGATATGTATCTCTTTTCCAAGCTCAACATTAACTTCTTTTACTTACACACATTGGTTCGTTATTAGTTTCCCTTTGCATGCATTCTCTACATCCTATGCAGATGGCCACAACTCCCTTTATTATTTCCCAGAGCACCAGAGTGTTTCTCAGTCTCAGCTGCATAGTGGAAGCAGTCAAGGAGCTTTAGAAACAACTGCTCGTCCTCAGATTACAGTGAGGTTATGTTCTGTGAGTCCCCTGATAAACTGAAAACTTGATAAGTGGAAAATGCGGAGTGGAAAATACTGAAGCTCGTCACTGCTTAGATCATGACAGGTTTATACCAATGCTTTTATTGAATGTAAAGTATCACTTGTATCACTTGTTTTGCTGTTGTTCATCAATTTGTTTGAGTGGGCACCAGTAACATCTCCATACATCCTGTCACATGCTAGTGTAGCCAAAGGGGCATCTTCTCACTCCCGAACACAAAGAGTCTCAGACCATTCCTTAGGTTATGGGAATGAGGTATATAATTGTTACTGATTTTTGACATATCAGATACAACATGGGTGGTTTGCCAGGCTCTGTTGCACGGATGGTATACTCTCAGTAGTAGGCTCTCATCTCGTGCATTTACTGATGAACCAACGGGAGGAGATTGGCTTTTCTCTTGGGTGGAGCTCTGACGAGCTGTGGAGTCTGGATGTTGAAAATGGCAGCCCCTTGTGGCGATGGGGTTCCCTCTGGCTTCTTTGCAAGGCTTTGTTGAGATGGTGGGCCAGGGCTAGAACTCGCCTTTTCCTCCTGGGTGCCTCATGATCAGCTGAGCACAGGGAGAGCCGGTAGCAGCTCGGCCCCGTGTGTCAGAGTCTTTGGTTCAGGCATACCTGAGCTTGAATTAGTATTTGCTGATAAAAGCCTATCTCAAGCCCTGTTTTTCAGAGTCCCACCCTTCCAGGGAACACTATTTCAAGCCCAGATATGCCTGATCCAGAGACTCAGACACATGGGGCAGAGAGCTACCGGGCTCTCCCTGTGCTCAGCTGATCATGAGGTACCTGGGAGAGAAGGCGAGTTCAAGCCCTGGCCTGCCATCCCAACAGAGCAAGAAGTCAGAGGAACCCCCATACCATGAGGGCTACCATTTTGAACCTCTGGACTCCACAGTTCATCAGGAGCTCCACCCAAGAGATAAACTGATCTCAAGCCCGGCACTCAGAGTCCCACCCTACAGCAAAGACTATTTCAAGCCCAAGTATGCCTGATCCAGAATGTAAACTAAAAATATTCTAAACCAAATCATGGTGAGTCAGAGACTATTTATATTAATCCTTGGATAGCTTTCACCCTCAGAGACCCTCATTAATTTGTGCAACATGTGACCTTAGTATGGAAATTTTTTTTCTGTATTAAAACAGCCTAATTGATGATTATACATATACAGTGAACAATATATCAAGTGTCCAACCTAATATGCTTGACCTATAGAAAGTAAATCTGTAACTCACAGCTAAAATCTTCATGTACTCCTTTGTCCCTTTTCTCTCTCGATGTTACCATTGACCTTCTTTTTTGTCATTGTATATTATTGCTATTTTATAATTATTAATATAATTTGTAATGAAATAACTGGGAAGCTAAGTATAGCAAGCTCTATACCTTTGTTACAGTATAATGTTTTTTTAGATTTGTAGGTATGATCGGTCACATATAACAATTGTTGATTTCACTGTACTCTAGAAACCCATAAACATGATGCAGCAAATTTTCCATTCATTCACTGATGATATTTGAGTTTCTTTAGATTTCGACAATTATAATTTTTAAAAAGTGTTATTAACATTTTATATACAAATATTCATATGGATGCCTACTTTTATTTCTACAAAGAGCAGGATCACACACTCCTATGGTAGATGTTTAATATGTTTAATGTGTTTGCATATTAAAGCAACTGTCAAACATTTTTCCCAATTGTTTGCCAAACATTTCATTTCATGGGATTACATTGTCCTGTGTTTTTAGCTTTATCTATTATAATAATGTGTAATGGTGTCTCATTGTGACTTAAATTTCACCTCTCTAATAGTTAACAATTGAACAATATTTCAGTGATCTGCATAACTGTTTTAGGAAGCAATTCATATATATATATATATATATATACATACATTTCATATTTTTAAGGAATTATCTACTTTGTATTGAGTTTTAAAGTTCTTTATTTTATTTTTATTTTTTTGAGCCACACTTAATGGTGCTCAGGTCTTACTCCTGACTCTGCACTCAGGAATTGATCACTCATGATGAAACTTGAGGGACCATATATGATGTTGGAGATTAAACCTGGGTTGGCCACATGCAAAGCAGTTGTCCTACCCACTTTACTACCACTCTGGCCCCAAAGTTCTGGTTTTTTAAAAAGATAATTTTAGGCACCATGGTTTACAAAACTGTTAATGGTAGAGTTTCATGAATAAAACTTCTCAGCACCACACCCTCTACCAGAGTGTTTGCTTTCCTCCATTGCTGTACCAGTGTACCCCTTTTCTGTGGTAAATTCCTAGGAAAGATCAGTTCTGTTCCCGCTACTTTGAAGCATTTGTTACTCTCTTACTGTGTTTCTTTAAATCCTGCATTTGAAAGATAATTCTGTATCTATTCTTCAGATTAACTTCACTGACTAATTCCTCTGCTCAGGAGCTCTGTTTCCTCTTGATTCAACTGTGTAAGGCTATAGGGATCCAAAAAATTATTCATGTTTTCCCTTGAGTCTCCAGTTTTGTGGCATAAAGATTTTAGAAATAATCGCTGATTGTCTGTTGAATTTCTGTGATATCTGCTGTGACTTCCCCCTTTCATTTCTGGTTAGGTTTATGACATTTTTCTCTCTTTTGAGTCTTGCTAATGGTTTGGTTTGTCTATCTTATTTTTCCAGACAACCAGCTCTTAGTTTTGTTGACCTATTGGACATTTAATTCTTTTTAGTTTACAGTTCATTAATTTCTGCTCTAAGTTTTATTATATCTTTTCTTCTGCTTCTTTTGGGTTTCTTGTGTTAGTTTCTTCTAGCTGCCTAGTTCTGTGCAGTTGGGTTATTTGTGTCGGCCTTTTCTTGCTTCCACGTATACATAGCATATGTAAATATTCTTAAGGATGCATACTTTCATTTCCACAAAGAGTGGAATGGCACACTCATATATTAAATACTTTTGCATATTAAAGTAACTGTCAAGTCTTTTTTTCAAATTTCATTGCTATGAGCTTTACTCTGAACATCATTTTTGCTGTGTTCCAAATTTCTTATAGCTTGTATTTTCATTTTTGTTTGTTTCCAGACATCTTTTTATTTCCTGTGTGTGTTGCAGGGGTGGGGAGGGAGAACAATGGGAAGGGGGAAGCAAACTTGGTAATACTCAGAGATTACTCCTAACTTCACACTCAGAGATGTCTCCTGGATATAAAGGCAGGTGTTGGGTGCGGGTGTTGGGGACCATGTGTGGTGCCAGGAATCAAAGCTGGTTTGGTTGGTGCCAGGCCAAGTGTCCTACCTACTCTATTAACTGTCCAGCCCCATTTTCTTCTCTTCTTTTTTTCATTGATCCATTGGTTCTTTAGCAGTGAGTTGCTTAATTTCCTAGTCTTACCCTCATGTCTGTTTGTAATTAATTTATGCTTTCAGTGCATTGTGGTCTGAGAGGGAAGCTTATACAATTTTTATCTTTATGATGTTATAGAGTTATGTTTTGTGACCAAGCATGTAGTATATCATGAATACTACCATATACATTGGAAAATGGGTATTATTTAGACTTTCTAAGGATATATAGCTATTCGTCCCTAAAAACTTTATATATAAAGTTTTATATATAAAATTTATGTACATAAAATTTATATATATAAAGTTTTAGGGATGAATAGCTATAATACACATTTATATACATATATACCCATTATATGTATATAAAGTTTTTAAGGATGAATCTCTCTCTCTCTCTCTCTCCCCCACAGACACACAAGAAAACACTGGCCAAAAGGGAAGAAATGGAAGATCTGGCCAGCATTTTCTTGTTGAGTTCAGTCTAATGAATATATCCAGAAGTGCAAATCAGCATTTAAATCTCCAACTGTTATGTTGTTGCCAAAATCTTTCTTTCAATATGATAGTAATTCTTTTTAATATGTTGATAGTCCCTTATTAGATGCATAAATATTACTGTTTCTGGGCTCAGGGATTTTTTTCTTTTATGCGGTACTTGGTGAACTGTCAGGGAAGCCGCTGGGGTCCCCAACAGTGCTGGGAAGTGAGTTCCCTTCTACCTCCGGCTGGCAGGGAATGGATGAAAACTCAGGAATTTGATGCAGTTTTATTTATTTATTTATTGAAACAAAAATCACATTTTATTTAGGTTGAAATAAACTATACAAAATTGATTTTCTTAATCAAAAAAATAGCAGCAATCTTTTCATATTATTCCTGGGAAACTTACAAAACAATAATTCTTGTAGGTTTTCCAAGTTTTGCTTATAAATCAAGATGAGGCAGTAGATACAGTCATGGAGAAAAGACAAGAATGCGAAACAAATCAGTTGTCAGTATTGATGGCCTCTGATCCTATCTTGACCATGAAACAAAAGTGTTCAATATATACCTGCTAAAAGCTCATGTAGGCTCAGCAAAGGAATGTAAATAGCAACAACCAGATATGGAACAACAATGGCAGACTCATCCATTCAAACTGCAATTTGTTCCTTTAAGTTCATTTGCTAAAGACAAAATCTACACTTCAAATCTACACTTTGGCAAGCTCACATTTCTCTGGTAATTCTCTTAACTGTCCATTACAGATTTTTAACAATAATACTTAGAACTCCTACCCGTCAAAGGTCAGCTGTGAGCATCATCGTACCATTTTATAAAACGGACTTCTTCCTCCCACACATCCTCAAAATTTCTTTCTACAAGGAACTGATAACTCAATACCTGAAAATTGCATCCACAGTGATAATGTTATATCTAAAGACTTACCTGCAAACAATCCCAAAGTGCCACTAGCAGATTTCACACAGAAGTGTGATGGGATGTTGCAGAACTCCTCTAAGAGCCTCTGCATCTGCTCTGGATTACCTCCTGCAAATCACTTTGTAGATAAGAGGGTAGTCTAAATGTGGCAGTTTATCTGACCATGTATTCTGTACTAGCTGGTATAAATATTCTCTCATGCTACCACAATCATCATGGGACTAGCTAGATCTTACCAGTATATTTGCCTGGCCACGTTGGATCTCTAAGTAATTAGACCAGAAAGAAATGCTGTTTGCCTCCAAGCAAGCAAGCATGGCTCCCTGATAACTCAAAGGCAACTAAAATACAAAACTACTGTGAAGTAGACGAGACTTGTGAAGGCTTGGAGAAATATTTAACTGGCATTAGTATTAGTCTTTGGTACAGAGACATGCCATCTCAGAAACTCCCTTCTCTACCCTATAAAGGCATTTCCAGGCAGATATTGGCTCAAAACATTAGCATATAATAGGGCCTCGGTGAGGTGCTGGGAGAAATTACCTAAGGGCATTTGACCCTTCCTGCTTCCCATAATAGTGGGAGGTCTGAGTTGCAGGGGTATAAAACCAGCCTGCTTCCTCTCTCTTACTCTCTCTTTTTGGGCTCTCTCTTTGTGACCTCGCACCCTTCTTGGGAGTCTTGTCTTCTTCTCCTTTTACAGGGCCATAACAGGTGGTGGCCGCCATCTTGGCCTACAGGTGTCTGGGGTTCTAGCTGGGGATCCTAAGCACAGGGTTTTCCTATTGCTGATTTGTATGCCTGAACCTGTGATAAGTAAAGCCTTTTAAAACTGCATCGGATTCCTGAGTCTTCATCCATTCCCCACAGGCTTCGGATGTAGAAGGGAACTCGCTTCCCGCCACTGTCGGGGACCCGGCGGCATTCCCAGACATCTGGCATACCTGGGTGGGCATCCCTGCAATGGGACACTTTCAATGCTATCTTTTGGAAGAATAGTTAGGTCTCCAAAGCATGAGTTCAAGTTAGACCCATTTAAACAGGCAAATTATGAATGAACACACTCAATGTGAGATCTACTGGTCAAGATAGTCAGTGCCTGAGTGGCCTACAAACATCATAGCTTTTCTGTAAGATGTTTTCAAATGGAAGATAGACCCTATTTTAAAAGTCTCTTAGGTATTTTCAATGGTTTCTGAATTATCTGTATTATCTATAGGAAGCTCTGACCCAATGCAGTTTTAAAAAAGGGCTTTACTCCCCTGGTCATCGCTGTGACCCAAAAAGCAAAAAAAAAAAGGGGGCTTTACTAACACAGGTTCCAATATACAATCCAAGGGCAGGGAAAACCTCCGGACTCTGGGTTCCCAGCCAGGCCCCAGTCACGTGTAGGCCAAGATGTCTGCCACCATGTGTTGAAGCCCAACAGAGAACGCGAGGACAGAGAAGCAAAGCACCAAGGAAAGCCAAAATGGCAAAAAGGGAAAAAGAGATCTTCTTTCTTCTTGCAGCTTATTTTATAGCTAGAAATCCTCCCTAACTTCCCAGCCTGGCCCATTCTGGGCTGGGCTATCTAGAAGATGAAAACAGGAAAATAGCTCTATAGAAATGTAGCAACTTCATGAGGTCTTCTGGCTGTTTACAAGGACCCAGAGCTCATTGAAAGCCTCCCTAGCAGAGTTGGGAGGAGCTATAAACTAAATGTAACTTCCCCTGGCAGGAAGGATCAAATGCCCTCAGGTAATTTCTCCCAGCATCTCACCTAATGTCTTAAGCCAAGATCTGCCTGGAAATGCCTTTATAGGGTAGGGAAGGAGGTTTCTGAGATGGCATGTCTCTTTACCAAAGACTATACTAATGCCAGTTAAATATTTCTCCAAGCCTTCACAAGAGTCTCATCTACTTCACTGTAGTTTTGTATTTCAGTTGCCTTTGAGTTATCAGGGAGCCATGCTTGCCTCCTTGGAGGCAAACAGCATTTCTCTCTGGTCTAATTACTTAAGAGATTCAACGTGCCAGGCAAATATGCTGGTAAGATCTAGCTAGTGTCCACGATGCTTGTGGTAGCATGAGAGAATATTTATACCAGCCAGTACAGAATACATGGTCAGATAAACTGACACATTTAAACTATCCTCCTATCTACGAAGTCATCTGCAGAAGGCAATCCAGGGCTGATGCAGAGGCTTTTAGACTTTTAGGTGTCCTACAACAGTGAACCATATTTGGTGCTTGCAATTAAAACTGGGTCAGCCTCATGAAGACAAGGTTTTACTAGCTGTGCTTTCTCTCTGACCTTATTTTTAAACTATGAAGTTTTAAAATAAAACTAAGAAGTTTTAAAATAAGGTAGTGAATTATTGCACCAACTTTATTCTTAACAGCTGTTTTCCTTTCCTAAGTTTATTTTCTAATAAATTTTAGAATGAGCTATTAATTTTTTACAAAACTCCAATTGGTATTTGGCTCTTAATTACTGACATCTTAAATTATATATATAGGATATATAACAAAGCGAATTGCCATAGATCATGGGTTCTAACTCAACCAATAAGATTCCTAGTCAGTTTAAGTTTTTCTGCCTTTAATAGTTTTAGTTTATATAGAAAATATCTAGGAATTTTAATTTTAATTTTAATTTTACTTACTTTTAATTTTACTAGAGTAATATGGAGAATAACATTTACTCCATTTTACCAGAAATGGATGTATATTATATGTAAGTTTTTGATTAGACATTTTGATAGAAGATAAAGATATAACCTATGTTATTAGTCTAAACAATCTGGAAAAGTATAGACTGGAGGCATGCGATATCCCTGGCATGGAGAATAAAGATTCGTTAGCAAATCTTCAGTCACTATCACATAATGGTTATTTTATGCTATCATGCACCATATATATATGTATATATATGCGTATATGTTTATATATATTTATACACACTTTACGTACAGTGTTATATTTCAAATTTACCACATGAAGTAGTCATGAAGTAGTTCCTGGAACTATTATTTTATTTCTCAAACTTGAACCCTCTTACCACCATTCGTTATTTTCCTGCTCCTCAGACTAGGGTAACTAGTTATCTACTTTCTGGAAATATTATTTTGCTATGAAAGTAATTTAATTTTAGAGGAATCATATGTGGAATCTGTTCTATCTGAGGTTGGCTTTCATGACAAGAAAGGAAACAGATATTAGAATGCAGAGAAAATGCATTATATGTATTATGAAAGACTGTAAAATCAGCAATGTTTGGTGGTTCCATTTGCTGAGGGCTTGATCATTTTTTTATCTTGATTTACTCATTAGTAACCACTGGAACATAATTTTTTGTTCATGCATATTTAAATTCACCCAGACTTTTTACACTTAATTTTTTTGAGTTGATCCATTTTTTTTAGTTAATTAAATGTTTACTTAAACTATCTCTATGACAGGATGGGGTTGTATTTTAAATACATCTGCATTTTGGTATATTTAAATAAATGTATTACTATTAAACTATAATTTTATAATATTCTTTCAGTATAAAAATCCAGACTATTGTTAAAATAATGCTTAACTAGTATGAGTGTTTTTCAAGATATCTAGCTACAATATACTTGAAAGTATAGTGCTGTTTCCTGGATCTTTTTTCAGCATCTCAAGATGAATTTAGATTTTCCCCAGTGATGAGTTCATCAGTTTTTTTTAAAGGGCTATCTTGGGGAATAAGCTTTTACAAATCCTAAAATAATGACAACAGAGTAGGATAAAATCCCATTTTGATCTGAAACATAGAGAAAGAAATTGGACTTATTTGGGAAAAATATATAAATCTTTTCAAATAGAGCCCTTTAATGATCATATCAACAGACACCTGAGCCATTACAGGACAGTGGTATAAAAGGAGTTTCATTTATTCATTCAGGGAAATCCAGGCTCACTGGGCGGCATAGGCAACACTGATGCACTGGGCTAGCACAGGTTGCACTGAGCAAAAGAAACTCATTTTATATTTGTTCTCCTGCAGATAAGCTATAATTGGTGACTGATTGAATATGAGGCATTTTCTTTATTCTCTGACCTTTTGTTCTGACAAACTTGTCATTCATGCCAGGGGTTGAACAGGGCATATTTAGGTGGAAAGTGCTTTTCCTTTCCACAGGTGTAAGATGATGCACTTACCTGGCTTCTTGAAATATTTCTCATTTGCAATAAAAATGAGTTGACATATATGGAAGAAAGAACTTTGAGACTCTCTCTAAGTAACAGATTATAGTACTTGGCTAAGGTTATCATCATCTATCTTCTTAGATATATTGTCCTAGTCATAGTATCTGAGGGTCTTCATTCTCCACCTCCGGTTGTAATACTAGATATCAAACTAATCTTATGCATTAAAACAGAAGCTGGTATAAATGCCCTGTCTGGTTCTTAGAGAGGTAGTTTTTGTATTTTTTAAAATTCTAATTAGCCTTAGTTGAGTGTCCTTCCTGCCCCTTGAGGTGCTGCAGGTGTGGCTGTGGTGCCCAGCTGCATTGGCAGGTGGCAGACAGGAGACAGGGTTGTCTACACCCAGGGGTCTGCCCCTTGGGCCCTGGATGGTTGATGGTCTGACATTGAATAAGACTGGCCCCCTGGGTTGAACCAAGAGCCACAGCAGAGCCTGGCAAGCTACCCATGGTGTATGGGATATGCCAAAAACAGTAGCAATAATGGACCTGATTCCCAAGGATAGAGACATTACTGGCACCTGCTCAAGCAAATTGATGAACAATGGGGTGACAAGTGACAAGTGCCAAGTATGTCCTTGGGCTTTGACTGATTTTTGAAAGGTAAAGTAGGTATTCCTGTTTCTGGAACTGGAAAATAAGTCAGAGGCTAGTGGTTTTGAAATTTTTATGCTAGACCTAAAGACCCAAAGCAGTGATTTTCATTACTGCTTAATGCTTTTGGCAAATGGGGAAGATATATTTAATTTTAATTGATAGCAGGTTAATTCCACATTTATCAAATATTATCAGTATACTGGCTGATAATCTTGTTATCCTTTATAAAACATGTATTTTGATTATATAGAGAAACCCTTAAAACATGTTTGATATATATGAAAAATATATAAATATTTTAAAATAGAGCCTTTAATGATCATATCACCAAACAGCTGAGCCATTAAAGGACAATGGCATAGCAGGAGTTTTATATATATAACCTATATGTATATACACACATCATATATAACCTATATATATATACACCTTATATATAATATATATTCATATACACCCTATACTTTTCTTGTACACTTGGTCTATATGAATATTGGAAGTTTTTGTCATTTAATTAACTTACATTGCTTAGTAAAGGCATTAATTTCTTTACTAATTATTTAAAAGCATAAATGCATCATGCACATATTACAAAAATTGAAAAATATAATCTTGTCTTTGAAAAATAAATAATTCATTTTGTACTCAATTTTCACTCTTTTGAGATAACTTCTGTTTTCAGTCTGGCATGTATAAGACTCAACATTTTTCTCCAGATGTATTTCTATGTAGTTTTATATGTATTAGATGTGATTTCTATCTATCTATCTATCTATCTATCTATCTATCTATCTATCTATCTATCTATCTATCTATCTATCTATCTATCTATCTATCTATCTATCTATCTATCTATCTATCTATCTATCTATCTATCTATCTATCTATCTATCTATCTATCTATCTATCTATCTATCTATCTATCTATCTATCTATCTATCTATCTATCTATCTATCATCTATCTATCTATCTATCTATCATCTATCTATCTATCTATCTATCTATCTATCTATCTATCTATCTATCTATCTATCACCTGTCTGTCTGTCTGTCTGTCTGTCTGTCTGTCTGTCTATCTGTGTGTGTAGAGAGAGAGCTTCTATTTTAAATTGACGTAATGCTCTATATGTGTAAGACATGTAGTTAATTACTCTCTCGCTGTTTATTTTCAACTTCATCTCAGGAGACATTCTGTAAACATCCAATTTCCATGATAATTATTTTACCACTAAAAGAAAATAAATAAGTCCAAGATACATCATCCACTGAACTTGAAATCTAGAGTCTCCGAGTAATGGATATTCTACACCTAGTCTGCATGAAGATTTTCATGTTCTGGGGTAGAAAAAGTTTCTGTTTATCTCAACAAACTCAGTATGCCACAATGATGGATGAATTTGATGAGTCAGGTGACAGCAGTAAAAACTTCTATTTGGAAAAAGAAAAGACGGGGAACAACATACATATGTCATTGGTCCATTGACATGTCTCATCCTCCTATACATCACTGTATCACTGTCTTCCCGTTCATCATCGATTTGCTCGAGCAGGCACCAGTAACACCAGTAACATCTCCATATGTCCTGTCTCGTGCTAGTAGAGCCCAAGGGCACCTGCTTGCTCCAGGAACATAAAGAGCCTCAAACCATTCCATCAGGTAATGGGAATGAGGTCTATAATTGTTACTGGTATTTGGCATATCAAATCACGGCATGGGTAGCTTGCCAGGCTCTGCCATGCTGGTGGCATGCTCTTGTAGTCACCTCTGATCTCCAGCATTTATTAATGAACTGTGCATCTGCAAGAGGCCACGCGAGCCGGGCTGTGATCAGCTCTTCTGCTGAGTGGAGTTTTGATGAGAGGAGAGTCAGCATGTGGAAAATGGCTGCCATCATGGAGTGGGGAGGTCATCTGGTTTCTTGCGAGCCTCTGCTGGGCTGGAGAGCCAGGGCTAGAACCCGCCATCCCTCCTGGGTGCCTCGTGAGAGGCTGGGCAAAGGGAGAGCTGGTAGCAGCCCTGCCCCATGTCTGTGAGCCTCTGGATCAGCATAATAAAATAATAAAATTAAAAAAAATGAATGTCCATGCTTTAACTGAGTGGCTGACTCAGTACTAATGCTATACATCTGTGATCTGGAAATAAAGTACACTAATACCACAAAATTGCAATGATGCCAACCTGAAAGGAAGTATGTTTCACAACATACTACATGATGCTTGTAACAGACATTCAAGGGTCACACAGAAGTGTAAGCCACAGGATGCACACAGCAGTACCCTGCCAAGGTGATCAAAGAGCTATTAAGCCAGACTATGGTAAAACCATTAAGATATGCACTCAAGTAAAGATACTCTTCCTTAGCTCTTCAGTGGTTTTGTTTTATATCCATAAACCTTTCTGTTTCATAAAACTTCCTTGTCCATATATAACAAAGAAATTAGGGATGAGCACTTCAAGCATTTCAGAAGGATTTAAAAAACTTAGCAACCTCTGCTATGCAAATCCAAGAGCCATGAACTAAGTTACATCCATACTCTCACAATCTGATCTTTTCCACAAGGCTTGACCCACTTTTTTTTAGAGAAGACCTACTCTTTGAATTTCTTGGCATTTCCCTCTTACCCTAGGGTTATTTTTAATACATCAGCATCCTCCTCCTTAGACAAAAAGGAACTGCCATCAACCTAAGCTTGTGCATTTCTTCAGTGTTGGTGCATTTAGTGCATTTTGAATTCTAAAGGTAGTTCTGTGTTTTCCTTTCATTTTACACCTGTGTTTTAACTATGCAATCTTATAACAAAGCTTATTAACTTCCTAATTCATAATATAAGGGTCTTAACTCTCTTTAGTTCTATCTTCATTGTCAATATATCATTCTTCTGATAGCTTGTTTGGTGTTAATGTTCTTGGTTGCAAGGGAAAGAAAATGACTTATTGATTCAAAGCTAAAATTAAACCAACTGCGAGCATATTGAGAAGGTCACAGAATTTCTTGGAGTTCTGGATAAATGTAGTAGGAAGTGGGTCTTTTTTAGAAAAAGTTCTCTACATCATTTCTGCTGGACTGGTGAAGCTACTGGTTCAAACAGTTTCTTTGGAAAGATTCTGGATTTTGGATGCTTTTTTTAGACATTAATGCCACCCTCAACTGTAATCTAAAATAACCGAAACCAGACAACTGCTTGAAATAACTCAATTTTGTTTTGCTTTTTGTGTGGGTGCATGTGGAGTTTGTTGCCTGTTTATTAGTGTGTGATACATGGAAAGGATAGAGTATAACAGCATATACCTTAATGCTAAAAGCTATCACTGCCTTCCCATTGTTCATCAATTTGCTCGAGAGGGCACCAGTAACATTTCCATACGTCCTGTCACAAGCAAGTGTAACCCAAGGGCATCTGCTTGCTCCAGGGACAGGAAGAGTCTCAAACCATTCTTCAGGTCATGGAATTGGTGTCCATAATTATAAAGTAACAAAATAAAATTATAACGTAACAAAATAAAAATTTTTTTCAGTTATTTAGTTTTTAGCTTTTTAAACTAAATAGATAAAAGCTAAATAACTGAAAAAAAATTTATTTTGTTACTTTAGCCCTTTGTAATGGCTAACTTTGTAATATTCTAACTTTAATAGCTAACCTACCTGTGGTGTGGTGCTTTGGGTGTTTGTTTGGTTTGGGGAGACCTCTAGCAGTGCTCGTTTTATAATTTCAAATCAATAAACTTTCAGGGAGTGACTGTCCAATGCATTGACAGCCTTAATAAGAGCAAAGACACGTTTCCTGAGTAAGAGTTCCATCCAGAATACTACACAGTATACAACCTGCCTGAATTTTGGGTACATATTGCAGACTCAAATTAGCATCATAAACTCTTTCTCTTCTTTGAGTTCCTTCCAGTCTGCTCAAGTAATTTCAGACTTCTCAGATCCCACAATTACATGAACTATATATTATTTCATATTAATTTCTCTATATGGTGAACACTGATAAATCCGATCACGATCACGATCACGATCTTCCCGTTAATCATCTATTTGCTAGAGCGGGCACCAGTAATATCTCAATATGTCCTGTCACATGCTGTAGAGCCAAGGGCATCGGCTTGGTACAGGAACATAAAGAGCCTCAAACCATTATATTAGGTCATGAGAATGATCTAATATAATTGTTACTGGCATTTGGCATATCAAATACAACACGAGCAGCTTGCTAGGCTTGCCGTGCGGGAGGCATACTCTATAAACACCTCCAAATAAAGCCTTTATTGATGAACCGCGCGGCCGCAGCGGCCGCGCAAGCCGGGCTGTGATGGGCTGGTCGGCTGGGTGGAGTTCTGATGAGAGGGAAGTCCAATGTGGAAAATGGCGGCGCCCATGGAGTGGGTGGGGGGTCGTCCCGGCTTGTTGTGAGGTTCTGCCGGGGTGGTGGGCCGAGGCTGGAACCCACCATGCCTCCCGACTGCCTCATGAACGGCTGGGCACAGGGAGAGCAAGGAACCGCTCTGCCCCACGTCTGAGAGTCTCTGGACCAGCATACCTGGGCCGGATTGAGAAGAAACTGCTCCAGGGTGGGTGTCGATGATCCGGGCTGTGATGGGCTGGTCGGCTGGGTGGAGTTCTGATGAGAGGGAAGTCCAATGGAAAATGGCGGCGCCCATGGAGTGGGTGGGGGTCGTCCGGCTTGTTGTGAGGTTCTGCCGGGGTGGTGGGCCGAGGCTGGAACCCACCATGCCTCCCGACTGCCTCATGAACGGCTGGGCACAGGGAGAGCAAGGGAACCGCTCTGCCCCACGTCTGAGAGTCTCCATGGGCGCCGCCATTTTCCCCACATTGGACTTCCTCTCATCAGAACTCCACCCAGCCGACTCAGCCCATCACAGCCCGGATCATCGACACCCACCCTGGAGCAGTTTCTTCCTCAATCCGGCCCAGGTATGCTGGTCCAGAGACTCTTAGACGTGGGGCAGAGCGGTTCCTTGCTCTCCCTGTGCCCAGCCGTTCATGAGGCAGTCGGGAGGCATGGTGGGTTCCAGCCCGCCCACCACCCCGGCAGAACTCACAACAAGCCGGACGAACTCCCACCCACTCCATGGGCGCCGCCATTTTCCACATTGACTTCCTCTCATCAGAACTCCACCCAGCCGACCAGCCCATCACAGCCCGGATCATCGACACCCACCCTGGAGCAGTTTCTTCCTCAATCCGGCCCAGGTATGCTGGTCCAGAGACTGATAAATCCACATAAGATAAATTAAGAGATTCTGGGCTGTCTATTTTTTTTCTTTTCTGTTTTCTATATTGTAAAGCTACAAAATATTCAGCATGCACACCAGAAATTTTATAGCTATCACCTAGGCTTGCTATTTTTTGTAGTATATGAGTTTTCATACAGCTTTCTCAGAACTATTTGAGAGTAAGTGTAAGACTCTTAAATGCATCAATAAGTATGTTATAAATTTATAAATATTATATCTTAATTTCCTAAGAGTAATTAGTCACCATGATACTTGATTAAAGCCTGGAAATTAAACATTTATTTAATATAATCATTATTGCACATTTCATAACTTCAAAATATTATTCACTGCAATTTTAAAAAATAATCCAAGATTCAGTCTAGGATAATAAAATACATTTAGTTGTCACATTTTAGTTTCCCTATCAGATTATTTATTTTTATTTTTACTGCTTTTGGTTTTGGACTAGACCTGGTGGTGCACAGGGGTTACTCCTGGCTCTGCACTCAGTATTACTTCTGGGGACTCTGGGGGACCACATGGGATGCCAGAGATAGAAATCCAAATTGGCATGTCCAAGGCATCTTTCCAGCTCCCTAGAGTCCTTCATTTTATTTTCACCTAAAATAATTCTTAACTATTTTTCAATTTTTATTATACTGTCATTTTGAAGAGTAGTCTTGTTGTTTTGTAGAATGTCACTCAAGTTGTATTTTTGTGACAGCCCCCCCATGGTAAAATTCATGCTATGTAGTTTGGGGGTAGAGCACTACATAAGTAACATTAGATCTCACTTAAGAACATGCTGTAATTTTGTGATTTCCTTGTTAAGGTAGGAGATCTGTGGCCCATTGCTTCTGGGCAGTCCTGGGTCTTTTTCTTATTGCTTCTGAAACTGAAGCAATATATAAGCAACTGCTTATATAAGTTGGAAGCATATTAAAATATTTTAGCAGTTCATTTGAGCAGAGATGTATTTAAATTGGGAAATCAATTCTACTAATATAATATACTCCAAAGGGGTATATTAAATGATTTTTACAAGGGAGG
The DNA here is from genome assembly GCA_021461705.1 of Cryptotis parvus. Lineage (NCBI taxonomy): Eukaryota > Metazoa > Chordata > Mammalia > Eulipotyphla > Soricidae > Cryptotis > Cryptotis parvus. The sequence goes on along the minus strand of JAJIBD010003147.1, from coordinate 21,252 downwards.
AGAGAGACAAGAAAGCCATCTGAGGCAAAAAACAGATTGGTTAGTTTTTTTTTTTATCTATAGCAAATTTTTATCAGGAAGATTACAGAACAGATTCTGACAGAGTGATTTCTGGTTGGATTAGTTTACAATTCAATTTCCAAGACAGCCGAACTGTAATTGAAGTCCATGTTGGTAACTTGGAATTTAGAAGAAGCAACCTCCATTTTTTTTGTCTGTTACCTTGATGAAAATGGTGGATATGAAATAGAAAATCAGTTCTGGTGCCTGCTTAGTAAAGAATTTAAGGTTCATTTTAAAATCAAGATGGGTGCTGAATGGGAATAGTCTTGCCCTGATTCAGCATTGAGTTTGAGACTTAAAATGACCCAGTCCAAACTTAAGAACTGTCTAAACTTCCAAATTAAGACTAATTTAAACCCAATACAAAACCTGGAGACAATTTATAAGCAAGATCCTGAATTAGAGGAACACACCAGATTTCAAAGCCTTTGATCTACCAATGTGGTGACCCCGGTTAAGGCAGTTTGGAAAAGGCTTAGTTAATCAGCTTCATTGAGTCATGTGTGGATACACTGCTGTTGCTGGCGTCCCAATTCTGTGTGTAATCTATCCTTTACATCATCCCACCCTGTGGTAGGCACTGTCCTTTTAAGAATTTTCTTTATCTCTCTGTAAATACCATCCTCCCTTCAAAACTGTTTTAACCTGTCTTGTCCAGATTTTTTTTTCTGGTGGGGGAAGGTCTTCAGTCTAATGCTCTCCCAACTGAGCTATTTCCTAATAATAAGGGAAGTAAGGTCCAGGTCCTTCCCAGGATCTTTCACATTTATACACTGCATACAGTGAGGCGTCTACAAGAGTATCCCACTCACATGGCAGAGCCTGGCAGGCCACCTGTATTATATTTGATATGCCAAAACCAGTAACAATTATAAACCTCATTCCCATGACCTGAAGGAATGGTCTGAGGATCTTCGTGTTCCTGGGTGAGCAGATGCCCTTGGGCTACACTAGCATGTGACAGGATATATGGAGATGTTACTGGTGCCCGCTTGAGCAAATCAATGAACAACGGGACGACAAGCAACAAATGACGAGTGGGGGGGAAGGTAGAGTTCCTAAACCCTGCTAGAGACTGAAGCCCAGTTTTCCTTCCCAGAAAAAGTTTAACTTCTTCCCAGACTGAGAACTTCCTATCCCTGAAAATTCAGGAGGTAGAGACTAGCTCCTACACAGTGTGGATCAAGTGGGTCTCAGGTGCAGTCTGATGGTTGAGTTCCTGAGTAAATATCCACACAGTGCTGAAGCTCTGGCAGGATCTCATGCAGACTTTATCCAGTCCTAACATCTATGGCACTCATCCACTAACAATATATATCTCATCTTGTCTGTCGGCCAATTGATCTACCAAGAATTTCTGAATAAGGTTTACCTTGTCCTTGTCTTAGACATCTGTGGGAAGGGCTTGATAAAGATGATGTTCCTGCCTTCCAGAGCTGTTGTTTTGTTTTAGTTTTTGGAATTTGCAATTAATTTAACTTGGGACAGTTTATCAAACAATATAGGAAAATTGATAAGAAACTTTCCTTTTGCATTTACAATTTGATATTTAAATGTGTTATGTAATAATTTACGACTGTTTACAGTGTGTAAAATTTTTAAGTTGCTATGTCAAGTTTCATCATTTTGGTGATAAATGATCTGACACATTTCATAGATACTCAATCGTCAGTCATATTGGTATTGAATTTCAGATATTTTATTTTAGTAATTTATGTATTATGGCATGTTTTTGTTCTGTTAGAATTTTGTCATTTTCTATTTTTCCCAATTAAATTTACTATTAATTAACTACTGGTTTTTGTTAAAACTTCATTTGGTTCAATATTTACTCTCTTATAGTTTAAAAAAAGCCCACTAATTTAATGTTTTAAGTTTATAATATTAAAGTAAATATATATTTCTTTTACTTTTTTTTGGTGGTATAGGTAGTTGGCCCACTTGCGGTAGTATGTAGAAGGCTATTCCTAGTTCTGTATTTAGGAGACTCCTGACAATGCTTGAAGGATCATATGTGTTTCCTGAGATTTGAACTGGGGTCACAGCTAAAGTTTTTTAATTTCCTTGATTTTGTTTCACACCAGGCAGTGCTCAGGACTCACCCCTGGATCTGCACTTATGAATCTTCTGAAAGGGTTTGGAGATGACCTGGGGAGCTTGGGATTGAACTTAGTTGAGTCATGTACAAAGCTAACATCCTGCTCACCATAATATCCCTTCAACCCAGTATCTTAATATAATTTGCTTAAATTTCTTCTTAATTGTCTAATATTTTAAAGCATTTCACTTGTATCATTTGTCTTCCTGTTGTTCATTGATTTGCTGGAGCAGGCACTAGTAACATCTCCATACATCCTGTCACATGCCAGTGTAGCCCAAGGGCATCTACTTGCTCCAGGAACATAAAGAGCCTCAAGCCATTCCATCAGGTCATGGGAATGAGGTCTATAATTGTAACTGGTATTTGGCATATCAAATATGACACGGGTAGCTTGCCAGGATCTGCCATGCTGGTGGCATACTCTTGTAGTCACCTCTGATCTCCAGCATTTATTAATGAACTGTGCGGGCTGCAAGAGGCCACGCTGAGCCGGGCTGTGATCAGCTCTTCTGCTGGGTGGAGCTCTGATGATGTAGGGAATCCAGATGTGGAAAATGGCGGTACTCAAGGTGTGAGGGTTCTTCTGGCTTCTTGCTGGGAGGCTCTGTTGGGATGGTGGGTCAGGCTAAAACTTCGCCTTTCCTCCCAGGCGCCTGCGTGATCAACTGGGTACAGAGAGAGCCGGTAGCAGCTCTGCTCTGTGTATGTGAGTCTCTGGATCAGGCATACCTGGACTGGGCTTGAAAAAGACTATTGTAGGGGTGGGTCTCTGACAAACTGGGCTTGTGATCAGCTCTTCTGCTACATGGAGCTCTGACAAGTGGGGAATCCGGATGTGGAAAATGGTGGCCCTCATGATGTGGGGTTCCTCTGGCTTCTTGCTAGGCTCTGCTGAGGTGGCAGGCCAGGGCTAGAATCTGCCTTTCCTCCCTGGCACCTCGTGATCAGCTGGGCACAGGGAGAGCTGGTAGAAGCTCTTCCCCATTTATGTGAGTCTCTGATCACAGGCCTGGCTCGTCAGAGACCCACCCTACAGCAGTCTTTTTTCAAGCCCAGCCCAGATATGCCTGATCCAGAGACTCGATACTTTAAATCTGTCTATACAATTTAATTATTTTTACTCATTATTGTTAAAAGAAACACTATAGATATCCTTGTACTTGTCTACTCTTCTTATTTTTTTTTTGTTTATTACTATCTACATAAGTTGGTGCCAAGTTTCAAACAAATCAAAGGTCAGGCTCATGCTGGGCACACACACACTGGCCTTACTATTATCTCTTTGTTCTTAAGCTTTATGTTTTTTTTTTTTTTTTTTTGCTTTTTGGGTCACACCCAGCAATGCTCAGGGGTTTCTCCTGGCTCTGCACTCAGGAATCACCCTGGCAGTGCTCGGGGACCATATGGGGATGCCGGGGATCGAACTCCGGGCCGGCATGAGCCGGCCGCGTGCAAAGGCAAATGCCCTAACCGCTGGGCTATCGCTCCGGCCCAGCTTTATGTTTTATGTGGAGATTATTTAAAAGAATATGTGATAATTTTAAGTGATTAATTTAATTGCCCTTTTCTATTCTGATTCTCTTGATAACAGTAAGGAAATATAGTTTTTAAATTTCAATTTTGGAGGCTACACTCCAGATTTTTTGTTGCTAAGTACAAAATAAATTTTGTTTTTAACATTATAAAAAATTTTCAATATCTGATTATTACAAAGCTCTATTTATCTCTCATATACGTATATATGCTTTTACATTTGTTATTAATTCTCTGTGAATTACAAAGTTATTCATGATTGGGTTTCAAAAATAGGAATTTTGGGGCTGGAGCGATAGAACTGTGGGCAGGGCATATGCCTTGCATGTCACCAACCCAGGTTCTATCCCTGGTTTCCCATATGGTCCCCTGATCACTGCTAGAGTAATTTCCTGAGTGCAGAACCGGGAGTAAACCCCTAAGCATTGCTGGGTGTGACCTAAAAAAGCAAAAAAACCCTAAAAAAAACAAAAAATAAGAATTTCAACACCAATGCATTCATAAGTGTCTATTTTCTTCCATCAGTCACCATCATTTCCCTCCCACCCACCTGGCATATGTTCATTTATGTTTTATATACACACATACATAAAATATATGTATTTATATGTGCGTGTATGTATTTTGATTTTATTAACGCATAGAGCATTTACTTTAGAAAACTTACAATTTTAATTATTTTCCTTGCTTTGGTGTCTGAATCACTCAGCCTATCGCCAGTATTTCAATTCTGAAATATATTTCTTAGAACCTAGTAACCATCACTTTGAAATGCAATGATGAGGATGTTATTACCAATGTTTTCTTGAGCTACTGTAGGAGAAAAGAGGCCTAACTTGGCTAAGCTCTCAGTTAAGAAATTTAGGTGGTTTATCACCTTTTACCTCATACTTGAAGACCTTCAGGTACTTTTCCACTTGCTTACTCAAGAACTTGAAAACTACTCTTTTTTGTTTCAGGGAACATGACTTAAATACCACTTGCCTACTGTAATAGTCTAGAATATAGTCTCCTTTGTTATTTTGACAATGCTAGAACCAATTTTTCTTTGACAACATATTCTTGACTTCATTATTTGAATTCTTTATATCCTTTGCTTTTTTCTCTTTTGACTAGCCAGGACCTTATGCTTGCTACAGAATATGAACAATTTCCCAGGTATTCTTATATTTATGATGGCCAATTAATTCTTCTGTCTTTGAAAGAATTTGAATATTAATTTTACGTACACTACTGTAATATCCTACTATTTTTTATTTTGGCTCTTTTAAGTCATACCTGGTTGTTCACAGGGGTTATTTCTGGCTCTGCACTCAGGAATTACTCCTGAAGGTGCTTTGGGGACCATATGGGATGTGGTTGTCTCTAAGGCAAACGCCTTACCTGCTATACTATCACTCAGGACCCTACCATATCTTTGAATAAAAGATTTATCTGATATTCATAAAATGATGTGGAAAAAGTTTGGATAAATTAATCCGACACATCTGTTGTAAATAGGAAGTGACTTAAGAAATTACCCAAAAATGACTCATATAGTTTTAAGAATAAACTGATGGGGCATTAGGTCTTAAAATACAGTATTTAAGAATCTAGTCTGACTATCCTGTTCTCTCTAACAGAACTAAATGAACCTTCTATAAGTAACAAAGAAGAAAGTTCATTGACCTTTATTCTCCAGTGATATAGAAGGAAAAGGAGGAACTCTGAAATATTTTTCAATGTTTCTGCTAGGACAAATTCAGGACCAAAGTTTGTGAAACCATTGAAGCAGAAGGTTGAATTGTGGAGGTTCCAGCAAAAATGCAAGAGTCTAGCTCTATATTCAGATAAGCAATAATTTTGCTCAGTATAAATATATGTCAGTTAATTACTTATATGAAATTCAAATATAAGATAATTTAGGACTCAGGTGGAAGAATGAAAATGGTGAACCAAAAAAGAATAACTCCTGTAAATAATTAAGCAAAATGATTTGCAATTATCAAAATTTAGAGTAAACCATATATGACACATACAGGGTAATGAATCTGGCAACCATTGGGTATGTGTGTAGCATTTGTAAAGACTTGTTGCACGTTTCCTTTACCTAATTCTTATATTAGGAAAATAAGTCACATGTAATAGGGAAAAATCTTAAGCATTTGTCATGGTAAAATGTAAGATTAGGGCAGATCAATCATGGAAGTTTTATCATGTTCTGGCAGTTCAAAAGATTAGTCAATCTATAATTTATATGGTTGAAGATAGCAAAAGATGATTTTATTTAAGAGGATGTTTTGTTGTAGTTAGAAGTTTGTAGGTAAAAAGATAAAGAGATAAAATAACAATTCTTTCTCTGTGATCGTTGAAAATTGCACAAGCAATCAATATGATTAAATTGTTAGAGATATTATTTTTGAGTATAGATAATAGTCTATATATACATAATTTTGTATTAACAGTGTTCTTGTAATGCTAAAAAAATTGAATTTGCTGCTCAATTAAAGAGTAGCATTTACCCAGTAGCAATTCTCCATAATTTCCCACAAAACCCAGTAGCATTTCTCCATAATTTCCCATGGAAATGTAAATTTGGATATAATATGATTGGGAGTTTGACTATGTCCCTCCAATCAATTTAGCTGGGTTAGAAGGAGAGGAAACAGTAAGGGTAAAGGGATGGGCTGAACTTTTTATCTCTGCCTGAACTAAATGAGAATTGGGAAGCAATTGCATTAAGATTATGTGGCACTTGCTAAATGCTGATGACACAATTGTATACATAAGTGTGAAATTTTTCTTTTCTGATTTTTTCATAAAATGTTCAATAGTAGAAGAATGCATTTCATACAATTGATATATTTATCACATTTTTGAGCATTATTCAGGGGGTATACTTATACCTAAGCTCATACTGCAGACATATGCCTACTGATTCAAATCACACTGCAAGTCTACAATGAAGAAAGTAAACTTAAATCGATGATAATTACAATGTTCTTGTTCATCATTCTGCTCTTTTCATTTTTTTTCTCCTTTTTTTTCTCACACCATTCAGAGAAATCCTGTTAAAGGATACATTAGATTGAATTTATTCAAGTATCTCCGAGGTAACCCATTTCACTCAGTATATTAAAGTACTGAGTGGCAGAGCCTGGCAAGCTGTCCGATGCATGTTCGATATGCCAAATCCAGTAACAGAAATGTTTATTTTCCTGACCCGAAAAGAGCCCTTAATACGGCAGCAGTAAGAAAGGCAAACAAGCAGTGCCAGACAAAATTTCATGGCCATCCTAGGCTGCCAAAACGAAGAAGGACTAAAATGACTGTCTGTACTTTCAATGCACGCACTGGCATCGGAAGCATATATTGAGAATCTGATGCTGCAAGCAAAAAAGATCAAGTACAACATCATTGGTCTGACTGAGACGAGGAGGCATCAGTTGCATCATGCTGTATTTGACACCGGAGAAGAATTGTTCCTTGGAACATGCGACGAAAAGAGGCATTGGTGGCGTTGGTGTCCTTGTCAACACGGACATGGCCCTAAACATTGATTTATTTGAATGCCTTACAAACTGAATAGGACGATTACACTTGAAGAGATGTGGCCCACTGCCAGCAATTTCTATCTTCATTGTCTACGCACCAACATCCACATACAAAGAAGATGAAATTGAGAAATTCTACATGGAATTGGAGGCGTTCTATAAAAAAGATCACACCTTCTACAAGATCATAGTCGGTGATTTTAATGCCAAGATAGGACCAAGATGATCGGCTGAAGAACTCCACATCGGGACCCATGGCCTAGAATGGAAGAAACAGGGTGAGAGACTATCTGAGTTCATCATGACCACCAAGACCATTCATGGGAACTCACAGTTCCAGAAAGCTGAAGCCAAACGTTGGACATGGGAATCTCCTGGCGGACAGTTCCACAATGAAATTGACCACATCATCTTCAATCGACGGTTTTGTCTGACCGATGTAGCTGTCGCCCCCAAACTCCAAACAGGATCAGACCACCGTCTCCTTCGTGCAAAAATTCTACTTCCCTCAACGGGGAGAAAAGGCTGCAAAGTTTAAGAAGAGAACTCCCAGAACGACCACCAACTGGGAACTCTTTGGCACCATTACAGCAACATGGGAAGATACCATCATTGAGGACATCGATGAAGAATACAACCCGACTGGTTCAGCACCTCCATGATTGTGCGAAGAATGCTGAGAGAGAAAAGACACAAAAAGGGCGCCTGTGTTCAGAAACTCTCGAGCTCATTCGCCAACGTGGCGGCAGCGAGAGCCTCAGGAGACCAAATGCTAACATCCAAGCTTGCTAAACAGTGCAGAGAAGCGATAAAAGAAGACCTCAAAGACAGAAGAGCAGAAATACTGGAAGATGCAGCAGAAGCCGGGAAAAGCATTCACACTGCCCGCCTTTCCTTTGCCAACTATAAGACCAAGATGACTGCCCTCCGAAGCCCTGATGGATCTATCACATCTTTCAGAAAGGCAATGGAGAAGATTATCCATGACTTCTACTCAAATCTCTTTGATAGCCACATCCACCTGCCCATATACCAAGTTCCACAGGATGGATATGTCATTCCCAACGTTCTCCATTCTGAAATCCGACATGCCATCTCGTCAGTAAAGAAGGGAACAGCACCAGGCCCAGACAAAGTCAGACCCGAAACACCTGAAGAATCTGCGGTCGGTACTCATCAATACACTAGCTTGGCTCTTCACACGCTACCTGTCCGAATGCAAGGTGCCCTCCCAATGGAAAACCAGCAGCACAGTTCTACTGTTCAACAAGGGAGACATTCACGACATTGGCAACTATCGCCCCATCTGCCTGTTGTCTGTCATCTACAAGCTGTTTACACGAGTCATCCTGAACAGGATTAGCAGATGAAGGACACTAGATGAAGGACAACCATGCGAGCCAGCAGGCTTCCGGAAAGGATTCAGCACAATCGACCATATCCACACAGTAACCAAGCTCATTGAGGTTTGTAGGGAGTATAATTGCTGCTCTGTCTCACGTTCATTGATTTACAGAAAGCCTTTGATTCTGTGGAGACTGAAGCAGTCATCGAAGCCCCTAGTCAAACAGGGTGTTCAAACCCAATACACCAAGATCCTTCGTGAGCTCTATTACGGATTCACCACCAGGATCTCACCATTCTACAAAGAAGTGATCATTAATGTGAAAAGAGGGGTTTGACAGGGTGATACCATTTCACCAAAACACTTCAGCGCCACCCTCGAGAACATCATGCAACAATTAGAATGGGAAGGAATGGGAGTGAAGATAGAAGGTCGGCAACTACACCACCTCTGCTTCGCTGATGACATCATTCTAATAACACCAAACATTATCCAAGTGGCACAAATGCTGGCTGACTTTGACCGAGAATGTGGAAAGATAGGTCTACAGCTGAATCTAAATAAAACTATGTTCATGAAGAATGAACTAGTTCCTGAGGCCCCATTCACTCTCAATGGTACAAACATCTCTGAATGCAGCAGTTATGTGTACCTAGGTTGAGAAATCAACATGATGAACGACCTAAAACCTGAGCTGCACAGGAGGAAGAGAGAGGCATGGAATGCCTTCAAAGGCATGGAAGAAATAGCTAAAAGGACAAAGAACCTCCGGCTCCAGGCACATCTCTTTGACTTCACCGTTCTCCCCGCATTAGCATACGCCTCAGAGACCTGGGCCCTACGAAAGTAGGATGAGAATGCTATTGGGGTCTCCCAGAGAGGAATCAAAATAGCTATGCCTGGAATATCACGCCTCACTCAAGTGAGAGAAGGAATCAGGAGTTCTGACCTCCGTCGCTATTCCAGAATCAGGGATGCTGTCTCCTTTGCCAAGGCATCGAAAATCAGATGGGCTGGACATGTAATGTGATTTGGAGACAACCGCTGGACTAGAGCCATTACCGACTGAATCCCACGGGATATCAGAAGATCACGTGGCCGCCACCTACAAGATGGTCAGACTTCCTTGTAAAGACCCTGAAGGAACGGTTTGAGGCTCTTCATATTCCTGAATCAACCAGATGCCATTGGGCTACATTGGCACATGATAGGGTCCAATGGAAATGTTACTGGCGCCCGCTCGAGCAAATCGATGAATAACGGGATTCAAGTGATCAAGTGATCAAGTGATATTAAAGTACCCTCAAGGGTCTCTGTAGTGAACATCTCTCCCCCATCTTTGAGCCTTTTTTTTACTATCTTTCTCACTATCTTTCTTAATATCTTTCTTAATATCTCTCCTACTATACATTAAATGTTCCTGTGTATACATACATTTTACCTACTTTGAGTAATAAACAAGGAGAATTATAGCTTTTTAAAAAACATGTCTTATTTTTTAAGTAACTACTTATCTTCCAAAGTGCTTCACCATTTTATATTCCAGCCAGAAATAAATGAGGGTTCATGTTGCTCCATATTTTTAGGCAGCATTTGGTAGATTTTGAACATTCTAATTAGTGTGTAATGGTATATCGTTTTTAATTTACATTTTATTTTCTTTTAATTAATCTTTACCAGATGACAAATGATGCAGAACATCTTTTCATGCTTCCTTGACATCTGTATATTGTTTGTGGTGAAATGTCTTAAGGTTTGGTATCCGTTTTTAAACAGGTTGTTTCCTTTTCGTATTTTTGAGTTCTGTGCATTCTTTATGTATGTAATTAGATGCAAACACTTCTCTCAGTCTATAGTTTCCTTCTGCTCTCTGGAATTTGTTTTTCACAGACTAGATTTATTTTTATGGTACCAAGTCCACCTTATCATTTTTTAAAATATATTATGCCTTTGGTATTGTTTCCTAAAAAGGCATCACTAACAACCCTAAGGTTATTTATATCATCTCTTATATGTCAGATATTTTGTAGTTTATATTTTACATCTTGATCTCTCATCATTATAGGGCCAATATATTTTTAATGCCCTACTTGCTGTGCTACCGTTCCAGCCTCTGAGATACCTTTTATTTATTTTTTATTTATGATTTTTTTCATTATGCCACTGTGATATACAACTACAAAGATGTTCATGTTTAGGTTTCATTTATACAGTGTTCCAGCACCCATACCTCCACCAGTGCCCATTTCCCACCACCAATATCCCCTGATTCCCTCCCCCAGTCCCCCGGGTGGGAGGGCACTTGCCTCTTCTCTTTTTTTGTCTCTCTCTCTCTGTCTCTCTCCTCTCTGTCTCTGTCTTTCTCTCTCTCTCTCTCTCTCTCTCTCTCTCTCTCTCTCTCTCTCTCTCCCTTGCACATTGTGGCTTGCAATAGATACATTTGGAGGTCATCATGCATATCCTTTTGCTTACATTCAATGCTCAGTTCTAGGCTGGTATTATCATTTCCAATTACTATTAGTACACTGTTCCTTTCTCTGACTTACCTAACCTTTGACTCCCACACATTTGCAGTAGATTCCACCCACTGACAATACCTCCTGATCCATGTTTTGTTTGGCTCTGGATATTGGTATCATGCTATTTTTATCACTTGATCACTTGACTTCCCGTAGATCATCAATTACTCTAGTGGGCACCAGTAACATCTCAATATATCCTGGCACATGCGAGATAGCCCAAGGGCATCTGCCCGCTCCAGAAACATAAAGAGCCTCAAACCATTCCATCAAGTCATGGGAATGAGGTCTATAATTGTTATTTGTATTTGGCATGTCAAATACGACATGAGTAGCTTGCCAGACTCTGCCTGTAGGTGGGATAATCTTGTAGTCACCTCAAAATTAGAGTATTTATTGATGAACCACACGGCGGGCAAGTGGCCGCGTGAGCCGGGCTATGATCAGCTCTTCTGCTGGGTGGATTTCTGATGAGAGGGGAGTTTGGATGTGGAAAATGGTAGCCCTCATGGTGTGGGGGTTCCTTTTGGCTTCTTGCAAGGCTCTGCTGGGGTGCCGAGCCAGGGCTAGAACCCGCCATCCCTCCCGGATGCCTCGTGATCAGCTGGTCACAGAGAGAGCAAGTAGCAGCTCTGCCCCGATGTGTGTTATTGTTTTATATCCTGCAAATAAATGCAGTTATTCTATATCTACGCTTTTCCCTCTGGCTAATTTCACTCAGCATGATCTTCTCCATGTCCATCCATTTATAGGCAAATTTCATAACTTCGTTTTTCCTAACAGCTGCATAGTAATCCATTGTGTAGATGTACTACAGTTTCTTTAGCCAGTCATCTGTTCTCAGGCATTCTGGTTGTTTCCAGATTCTGGCTATTCTGAATAGTGCTACTATGAACGTAGAAGTGGAGATGATATTTCCACTGTGTGTTTTGGCCTCTCAGGGTATATTCCTGGGAGTAGTTGATCACTTGATCACTTGATCACTTGAATCCCGTTATTCATCGATTTGCTCGAGCGGGGGCCAGTAACATTTCCATTGGACCCTATCACGTGCCAATGTAGCCCAATGGCATCTGGTTGATTCAGGAATATGAAGAGCCTCAAACCGTTCCTTCAGGGTCTTAACAAGGAAGTCTGACCATCTTGTAGGTGGGCGGCCACGTGATCTTTTGACATCACGGGGGGATCCAGTCGGTAACGGCTCTAGTCCAGCGGTTGTCTCCAAATCACATTACATGTCCAGCCCATCCTATTTTCAATGCCTTGGCAAAGGAGACAGCGACCCTGATTCTGGAATAGCGACGGAGGTCAGAACTCCGGATTCCTTCACTCACTTGAGTGAGGCGTGATATTCCAAGCATAGCTCTTTCGATGCCTCTCTGGGAGACCCCAATAGCATTCTCATCCTGCTTTCGTAGGGGCCCAGGTCTCTGAGGCATATGTTAATGCAGGGAGGGAGAAAGGTAGAGTCGAAGAGATGTGCCCGGAGCTGGAGGTTATTTGTCCTTTTAGCTATTTCTTCCATGCCTTTGAAGGCATTCCATGCTGCTCTCTTCCTCCTGCATAGCTCAGGTTTTAGGTCGTTCATCATGTTGACTTCTCGACCTAGGTACACATAACTGCTGCATTCAGAGATGTTTGTTCCATTGAGAGTGAATGGGGCCTCTGGAACTAGTTCATTTCTCATGAACATAGTTTTCTTCAGATTCAGCTGTAGACCTACCTTTCCACATTCTCGGTCAAAGTCAGCCAGCATTTGTGCCGCTTGGCTAATGTTTGGTGTTATTAGAACGATGTCATCAGAGAAGCAGAGGTGGTGTAGTTGCCGACCATCTATCTTCACTCCCATTACTTCCCATTCTAATTGTTTCATGATGTTCTCGAGGGTGGCACTGAAGAGTTTTGGTGAAATGGTATCACCCTGTCGAACCCCTCTTTTGACATCAATGATCACTTCTTTGTAGAATGGTGAGATCCTGGTGGTGAATCCGTAATACAGCTCACGAAGGATCTTGATGTATTGGGTTTGAACACCCTGTTTGACTAGGGCTTCGATGACTGCTTCAGTCTCCACAGAATCAAAGGCTTTCTGTAAATCAATGAGCGTGAGACAGAGCAGCATCTTGTACTCCCTACAAACCTCAATGAGCTTGGTTACTGTGTGGATATGGTCGATTGTGCTGAATCCTTTCCGGGAAACTGCTTGCTTGCATGGTTGTCCTTCATCTAGTGTTCTGCTAATCCTGTTCAGGATGACTAGTGTAAACAGCTTGTAGATGACAGACAACAGGCAGATGGGGCGATAGTTGCCGATGTCGTGAATGTCTCCCTTCTTGAACAGTAGAACTGTCCTGCTGGTTTTCCATTGGGAGGGCACCTTGCATTCGGACAGGTAGCGTGTGAAGAGCCGAGCTAGTGTATTGATGAGTACCAACGGCAGATTCTTCAGGTGTTCGGGTCTGACTTTGTCTGGGCCTGGTGCTGTTCCCTTCTTTACCGACGAGATGGCATGTCAGATTTCAGAAGGGAGAACGTTGGGAATGACATATTCATCCTGTGGAATTTGGTATGTGGGCAGGTGGATGTGGCTATCAAAGAGATTTGAGTAGAAGTCCTGGATAATCTTCTCCATTGCCTTTATGGAAGATGTGATGGATCCATCAGGGCGTCGGAGGGCAGTCATCTTGGTCTTATAGTTGGCGAAGGACAGGAGTAGTTATGCTGGGTCAAATGGGAGCTGAATTCCTAGTTTTTGGAGAAATGTCCATATTGTTTTCCATTATAGCTGTACCAGTCTTATTCCCACCAACAATGGATGAAGGTAGCGCCAATATTTTTGAAGGGTATAATGTCTGTGTCTGAATGCATTTATTTGCATGTAGATGTATGATTGTTCTGGAATCATTTGTTAATTTTTTTTAGGTTTCAAGAGGGAGAGTTTCTTTGGCAAAACTATGAAATTTTAATATTATATCTACTGCAACCTGTATATATTGGACTACTCAAATATTCGTAGAACATACTCATGCCTAGATTTATTCCTTTTCTCTTTAGCACTCATCACTAGTATTCCAAATACTAATTTTTATTGTTTACTGTTTTTCTTCCTTGCTTTGTATATGTGAAGATACATTATAGATTTATTGTTTTGTTGGTTTTGTTGTTGTTATTTTATTTTATATTTATTCAATATAAATAGCATCTGGAACAGTGGTCACTCAGTAAATATTTGTTAAATAAAGGAAAAGATTTTTTTATCAGAAATGTGGTAGCTAATTTAGCAACATTAACAATACTAGAAACTTTTAGAAAATGAATATTTTTAGTTCCTCTAATTTTTAAAATGAGAAAGTCTGAGGCTAGGACCTGGCACTCTGCACTACCATCAGATTTCAAGCTCTTCAGATGATTTAAATACACATTAGAATTTGAAAAACATTGCTCTACATTTCTGTGTTCCAGTTCTTTTTGATATTGAATTTCCTCTTTTCTATATAAAATTAGGTTGGTTACTTTTCTCTGATTAGTTATCTACTTGCTTTTTAAAATTACTTTAAAAAATATTTTCCTATAAATAAAATAAGTAATTTTTATTTTGAGTTATAGATGGCATTTATATATTACTTAGTGTTCAATTGACTCAATGAATTCAATACATCTCTGGAGGATATGGAACAAACCTAATAATGAAAGAGAAAAAATCTCTGCTCTTGTTAAGAAGCTCTGTTTTGAAAAAACATGTTCAGAAAAGACATTTCATAGTTTATTTGTTTTCTTAAGAACATATTTGTTAAAAATGTGCATAAAAATAAAAGTAAGTTTGAAAAAATTGGATGGCAGTTTACATTTTGTTTTATTTGGCTAAAGGAAAAATGTATACTGGTTTCTTTTATTTTGATATAAATTCAGTCAACAATCATTTTTGTTAATTTACATGTTTGTGTCATGTACATAAAACTTGAATATCAAGCTGTCAAAATATCAAGAGTTAGATGATTGACTATCCAATATAACTGTTTGGAGATGAGAATAGAACCATTACAATAGGAATTTTCATAATGGGAATAAATCTACTCATGAGATCTGCAAGAATCAAGGATTAGTTAGGTAAAATATGGTCTTTAATATACAGAGTAAACAAAACTAAAAACAACTATTGACAGAAGGGGCTGAATGGGGTAAAAAGGCACAGATGACAAGACAGGACAGAAGATCAGAGGCTGCTTTACTCCGAAGTCAGTCTAACCTCATTATGAAAGTATGCAGGCACACACTGAGATTGATCAGTTTTGAAACCTGGTGAAAAAGAGAAATTCAGTATTTTGTTCTTATCTATCTGTAAGTGCAAAACAGGTCTAATAATCTTTTTTTTTCCATAAAAGGAATCTAAGCTGTTTTTGACTGGCATTTTATAAATAAACAATACATCCTTCAGTTATAAGTTATATAACTCATAGGGAAGGGTGTTTCTTTACAAAAAGGCAATTTTCTAGAACACAAAAGGGTGGCAGAATTTTATTGATTTTTTTTTTAAATAGGAGAACATGGGTCAAGCAAAATTCAGCTGTTTGAGTCAACGGGAATTTAGTTTGAGATAACTGAGTTTGAAAATGTGTCACTTGATCACTTGAATCCCGTTATTCATTGATTTGCTTGAGTGGGCACCAGTAACATTTCCATTGGACCCTATCACGTGCCAATGTAGCCCAATGGCATCTGGTTGATTCAGGAATATGAAGAGCCTCACACCATTCCTTCTGGGTCTTGACAAGGTAGTCTGACCATCTTGTAGGTGGGCGGCCACGTGATCTTTTGACGTGGGATCCAGTCGGTAAAGGCTCTAGTCAGCGGTTGTCTCCAAACCGCATTACATGTCCAGCCCATCTGATTTTTTGATGCCTTGGTAAATGAGACAGCATACCTGATTCTGGAATAGCGACGGAGATCAGAACTCCGGATTCCTTCTCTCACTTGAGTGAGGCATGATATTCCAAGCATAGCTCTTTTGATTCCTCTCTGGGAGAACCGAATAGCATTCTCATCCTGCTTTTGTAGGGCCCAGGTCTCTGAGGTTTATGTTAATGCAGGGAGAACCATGGAGTCAAAGAGATGTGCCCGAGACGGAGGTTCTTTGTCCTTTTAGCTATTTCTTCAATGCTTTTGAAGGCATTCCATGCCGCTCTCTTCCTCCCTGCGCAGCTCAGGTTTTAGGTCATTCATCATGTTGACTTCTCGACCTAGGTACACATAACTGCTGCATTCAAAGATGTTTGTTCCATTGAGAGTGAATGGGGCCTCTGGACTAGTTCATTTTTCATAAACATAGTTTTCTTTAGATTCAGCTGTAGACCTATCTTTCCACATTCTTGTTCGAAGTCAGCCAGCATTTGTGTCACTTGGCTAACGTTTGGTATTATTAGAAAGAGGTCATCAGTGAAGCGGTGGCGGTGTAGTTGCCGACCATCTATCTTCACTCACTTCACCCAAACATGTAAGCTCATAAGAAAATGGTTTAATATCAGAGAAAAAATTAAATGTTATCTTGCTCATGAATACTTTTAATTGGGGATACTACACATTTTCAGTAGTATCCCCAATTAAAAGTATTCATGAGCAAGATAACAATTAATTTTTTTCTCTGATATTAAACCATTTTCTTATGAGCTTATATATTTGGGAAAATAGGATTGAAAACAAAAAAATATGCTATCAGAACTGAACATATCTCTATAAAACTTAAGGTAAATAAAGATTTGTTATGAATACACACTAAAACAGAATGTTATGTGCATTGCAAGCTAGCCACTCAGAGGGTGGCATACAATCTTCTGTTTAGCTGAACAGATAGAATTTACTATGTACATGTTCTCAAAGTGAGCAAAAACTAGTCAAGGGTATGGGTCATTAATCACAACTGGTTATTGGTGTGACAATCTATGTTTTATAATTATCTTCAATCAAAATGAACAATGGTATATTTATGACATGCTAGTTTTGTAAGATGGGACTCCATGATTGGCTGAAATTGAGTTCCTAGCAAAACTGAAGCTCAAAAGATTAGGTGTCTATCTTTAATGGTTTTGCACATTTCAGAAAAGTGATCCTCAAATCACCCTAAGAGTCAATCTTTGGGGGTTGGAGGCGATGGTCCAACGGGTAGGGGCGTTGCTTTGCACGTGACCGGCCTATGCTGGCCCGGGTTCGATCCCCGGCATCCCATATGGTCCCCTGAGCACTGCCAGGAGTAACTCCTGAGTGCAGAGTCAGGAGAAACCCCTGCACATCGCTGGGTGTGACCCAAAAAAAAAAAAAAAAAAAGTCAATCTTTGTCTGAAGTCAGGAATGAGTTTTAGTTAGCTTTTGAAAGATTTATATACATTTTAAAGAGAAAGAAATCATTTATATATTTTTTCTCCTTTCCTTCTTTTGTTTCTTGGTCTCATTTTGCAGTGTTCAGGATTCACTCCTGGCTCTGGGATCATTCCTGGTGAGTTCTGGGGATCCCATGAGGTGCCTGGGTTTGACTCAAGATGACTGCGTGCAAAGCAAACGCCCTGCCTACTGTACAATCTCTCTGGCCCTGATTTATACATTTTCTAAGGTCAGTGATGTAAGCTAATGGGGAGGATGTAGTTGCCTATCAGGTAGCAAATATTATTATATTTATTCTCCATCTATATTAAGTTATATATAATGATATATGAGTAATAACTACAGAAAAATGTGCTATTTGCCCAAGTTCAACATTTAGTAACTGTAATGCATATTTCCTTTATTATTGAAATAGAATATACTTTTAATATTCAATAAACAAATTGAAATGCTTCTATTTAGTGTGATTGAATAAATTATTTCTGAGCCTGTGGATTCTCTCTTCCTCTCTCTCTCTGGTTTTGGGGCCATTCTCAATGGTACTCAGGATTTACTCCTGGCTCTTTTCTCAGGGACCACTCCTGGGAGTGCTGGAAGGTCCTATGCAGTGCTAGGGACTGAACCAGGGTATTTGTGCAAGCCACACATCTTAACTCCCTCATTTTCTCTATGGCCCTGGTGGTTTTTTTTTCATACAAATTCAGATTGTTACCAGATCCCATAAATCCTATCAAATAGACATTTTATTGTAGAAAAACAGAATAAACAAGCTGCAACACTAGAGTTCCATGCTTTTAAGTGTAAATTATACTGATTCTAGTTGATAATCACATGCAAAAAATAGTAGAGATTATTAATCTTTGATAAGAGCTCAGGAGAACCTATTCAGGTAGCCCAGAGACAACAGCATAGTGTAAACCTGATCCATACCTGCTCGATAATGTGTTCCTAATCTCCAATAAGAGACACTACCAGTGGAGGCAGCCAATGAAGGAGAAGTCTAAAACCTTTAATAACTATTTATTTATACTTTCTGAGTGGAATCTAAGAAGTTTAATATTTAAATCAACCTTCCTTCCTTCTTTCTTTGTTCCTTTGTTTCTTTGCTTCTTTGTTTGTGTTTGTTTCTTTCTTTCTTGTTTGCTTTCTTTCTTATGCCTTCTTTCTTGCTTTCTTTCTTGCTTGCTTGTTTTCTGTTTCTTCTTCCTTCTTTCTTTTTATCATTCTTTCTATCCCTTCCTTGCTTTTTTTGAAACCACACTCAGGTGACCATGTGTGGTGTAGGTGATCAAACCCAGATCATTCTGCAGCATCAGGGCAAGCACCATACTTGCTTAGCACTGGCACCTTACATAACTCTGGCACCACAGTAACTATCTAATATTGCAGAACTTATTGTTGAAATGTAGGTTTGAAAATGGAATAAAGTGCAAAAGTTCTGATAATTACCAACAGCATTATTGTGCTTGTCTCTCAAAGTCCATGTGTGGAAGGTACAATGTTAAATTGTACTTAGAATGAAATAAGAATGTCAAAAGTGAAGCTCCTTACCAGTGACAGCCAAATGCCTGCTGACAATGACAAAGTACCAGAGATAGTATCACTTGTCTCTTTCTCTCTGGCAATATGATCTGATACTGGGTAAACAATATTAAAGGCAAGCATTTTCCTCCAGGTCATCTCTAAGAGAAAAACTCTCGTCTCCATCATATTTCTTTGATACCTTTATAAAATGATGGTAGGGTCTGGAGATATTAAATATAATTTCCTTCATGACTACTGACAAAATATATAACAAGTAGGAGGTTCTTATTCTTAGAGCCTCATCTCTGGAACAATAAGAATGTGAAAGTTTTGGGGATATGAGAAGGGAATTTGCTCTTTCAGGAAATCATCTGACTATTGTAGTCCTCCCAAGTAACTAATGAATATTTGTTAGACTTAGATTCTTCTCCTAGATTCCTGGAAATGGTGGGTTTTAATTGCAAACATGAGTTCACTTGGAGAAAGATCCATATATGTGTTCTTGCTGAGAATACCTGTCCCAGCAAGAGACAGGTACACTTTTACGTAAAGTAGCTAATGCTGGATTGGTTTCTTCCCTTTTCATTTTTGGTTCAGAAAATCTAGTGGGACCCTGATTTGGCCACATGATACTACAATAACAGGAAAAATAGTGCATATATACATAGTACACTTACTGCTTGACATGAATTCTTTTAATTCAGGATTTCTAGAAGATCATAGTTTTCACCTTTTTGGATAGTTTAGAAAATCAAGAGTTTTAGCATTAAATTGACTGCAGCTTGAAGCAGACAACTCAACATGTGGCAAAGTTGATGGAGGAATGTCAATCAATGGACTTCTCTATCTGCATTCTTTTTTTTCTGCTGCCCCAAAGTTCAGGACTATTAATAGCTGGTTTTTGACAGGGTCACAAACCTCATTGTTCTCAAGGGCAGAAAACACAGCATGCTTTAAAAAAATTTTTTTCAGTTAAACTTCTCTGGATAATGGTGATACTGTCAGTGTAGTTTGTGTAGATTGCTAGTGCTAGATACTAGGTGTTGATGTCCTGTCAAAATGGGTTGTATTTGGGTGCTGATGTCACTGATACTGATTCAAGTTTCTCCAATCAACTGCTCATGGTTCTTAAGTCAAAGTCTCTATGGCTGCCCAGATAGCTCAGTTGGTAGAGCAGGAGACTCTTAAGTCAAAGTCTCCAAGTCATGCAAACAATGAAATATATCCTAAAGATCAAGGGATGTAGTATACCTTAAACTAGGCATAAAAATAATTTAAAAATGAAACGCACTTATAAAACATGTAATAATATTTTTATATGACTAGTTTTAAGATACTACTAGATAATGAATTTTATTATAATGGTGTGTGCTAATATAGCTCGATTTTTATTTTATATCACTGGATATTAGAACATATCAGTAAGAAATGTGATTACTTTTTCTAAATTTATTTATTTATTTATTTATTTTTTGCTTTTTTGGGTCACACCTGGTCATGCTCAGGGGTTTCTCCTGGCTTTGTACTCAGGAATTACTCCTGGTGGTGCTCGGGGACCATATGGGATGCCGAGGATCGAACCGGGGCCGGCATGGGCCGGCTGCGTGCAAGGCAAATGCCCTACCCGCTGGGCTATCTTCCGGCCCCCTTTTTCCTAATTTAAAGGTCTAATTTATATGAATGATATTACAAACTCAGGTATTCAATTATTGGAGTCCTTTAAATCAAATAAATAATACTAAAATTTAATCATAACCATCTGACTAAAATTTTTTGTTATAATATTTCAGAGGACTCCTACTGTTATCTTGAGAACCTTAAATGGTAGTCAGATAAAGTATTCATTTACTCATGGTTATAGCTTTTATGTCCCTCTTTCTTTCTTAATCTTCATCAATGATCTCAGATTCATACAATGAGAGTCAGAAAAGGCGGTGGTCCTCCATGTAATTTAGATTAGGGAAATTAATTTTGAAAAATGGAAAGAAAGTGTAGAATAAAGCATGGCTCTTATTTATTATATTATAGTGTTAAAAAAACAAAATTTCATATATCTCTACTACTAAGTTATGTATATAGACACAGACATGAAATAGTATTTCCCACTGCTGACTTTGGTTTAATTTTTGTTAATGCTCCATCAAGGAAAAGTGTTAGATATATTAATGCAGACATTACTGTGATAAAACAAATATTCTGGGGCACTTCGTACCCAGGAGTATTATAAGAGGAGGATTGAGTTTTATTTTTAGGATAGCTTGT
>JAJIBD010003146.1:0-25487 GCA_021461705.1 Cryptotis parvus | reverse complement strand
AATTATTAGGGAGCATTTTCTAGGAATTTAGTTTATTTTACCAATGTTTAACTTCTATTGTTCAAAATAAATATTAACTTATTATACAAAAATAATCTTGCCTATTTCTTAATTCTAATCCTTTGCAAGTATGTAGGGCACCAGTGTTTATATCTTGAAACCTGGGAATTAACAGTAAATAAAAAGTATTTAGGAAAAATCAAAACATTTGGCTTTTTTTTTTTTTCTGCTTTTTTGGGTCACACCCAGCAATGCTCAGGGTTACTCCTGGCTCTGTACTCAGGAATCACTCCTGGTGGTGCTTCGGGGACCATATGGATGCCGGGGATCGAACCCGGCCTGCACAGGCCGGGCTGCGTGCAAGGCAAACGCTCTACCCACTGGGCTATCGCTCCGGCTCCTCTTTGGAACACTTTTTAAACACAAATCATACTTTTAGATGATTGCATGAAATTAGATTATCACATAATAAAGCAATACCAAAGGGAAGTGAAACCCTGGAAAAAAAGTTGGAAAATGTATGTTGTTATTTTTTGTTTTGGTGTTGGGCCACAGCTAGCAGTGCTCAGAAGCTACTCCTGGCTCTGTGCTCTGAGGTTAGTTTCAGCAGTGCTCAGGCTCAGGTATTAAACCAGGACTTCCTGCGGCGCAGCATGCTCTCAGTTTGTTGAACTATCTCTCCAACAAGGCTTTTGTTGTTTTTAAAAATTAATAGAAATTGGAAACAGGGCTACCTGCTGTTGAGGCAGCCTGGGGATGGGCGGGAGGGAGGGGGTACATTGGTGGTGGAAATGGGGCACTGGTGGAGGAATGGGTGCTGGAATACTGTATTACCAAGAACCAATTATGAACACCTTTGTAATTGTATGTCTCACGGTGGTATAATAAAAAAATTTTTAAATAAAAAAAATTTATAGAAATTGTTCTTTCATTTGATTATAAATTAAAATGTGTGTATAATGAAGTACCATAGCAAGATTTAGTTTATAAAAGTTAGACATATGTAATTTAGGACTAATTAAAATTAAAGTGATACAGGAAAATTTATAATGAATTATAAACGAATATTATAGTGGATTTTATATGAACATGGTGCTCATATAAACTATTTTAGGGGCCAGAGAGACGGTAGAGTAGCTAAGGCACTTACCTTGTGCAAACTGAACCGTGAATCTCCAGCACCATATATGGTCCCAGGCATGATCCCTGAGTACAGAGCCAGAGCTAAGCCTTGAGCACCACTGGTGTGGCCCAAACCCCCACCCCCAATTTTGTATACAACTTTATTTCATGCAAGACTTAGAAGTCTTGGTGTCACCAACTTGTTTTTTTATTATACACTGTATCATGTCAATTTTCATCAATTAGTGTAGCGAAGTACCAATATATATGAAGACCCAACTTTTTCCTGTACCACCCATGTCTTTTAAATTTAGAGTTTCAATTTTATGAATCCTTGACTTGTATCACTTGTATCACTTGTCTTCCTGTTGATCATTGATTTGCTCTAACGGGCACCAGTAACATCTCCATACGCCCTGTCTCATGCTAGTGTAGCCCAAGGGCATCTGCTCACTCCAGGAACACGAAGAGCCTCAAACCATTCCATCTGGTCATGGGAATGAGGTCTATAATTGTTGCTGGTATTTGGCATATCAAACATGACACAGGTAGCTTGCCAGGCTCTGCCATGCAGGTGGGATACTCTTGTAGTAGCCTCTCATCTCGTGCATTTATTGATGAACCGCACGGCGCGGTGATCAGCTCTCTTCTGCTGAGTGGAGCTCTGATGAGTGGGAAGTCCGGATGTGGAAAATGGCTGCCCTCATGGTGTGGGGTTCCTCTGGCTTCTTGCAAGGCTCTGCTGGGATGGCGGGCTAGGGCTAGAACTTGCCATACCTCCCGGCACCTTGTGATCAGCTGAGCACAGGGAGAGCCTTTAGCAGCTCTGCCCCATGTATGTGAGTCTCTGGATCAGCATACCTGGGCTGGGCTTGAAAAAAGACTGCCGCAGGCCAGGAATACTTGACTTAGAAACATTAATTAATTTTTTTGGTTTTTTTTTAATTTTTGGGTTACACTGGTGATGCTTAGGGGGTTACTCCTGGCTCTGCAGTCAGCAATTACTTCCTCTGACGGTACTTGGGGGACCATATGGGATGCCTGGAGATTGAACCTGGGTAGGCCGCATGCAAGGCAAATGCCCTCCCTGCTGTACTATTGCTCCCGCCCCTGTTTTAATTTTTGTCTAATAGAGTATCTTCATTTAACTAAGGAGGGAAGAAAGATCATTATAAGAGAAGAACAATCTTTATATGGGAAGAAGAGAGACTTAATTTTATAAGAGAAAACATGGATGATTATGGATTAGTTTTCCCAATGTCTTTATTATTTATTATAGAGAAGGGTAAGATTTATGCCTTTTTTGTATTTTTTAAGCCATGTGCTTAAGAGTTTGAAGAATAATTGTAATGTGTTCATGAAAAGTTGTTTAAAACTCTTTAAAAAAAAAAATAAGAAATGTTAATGTGGGTGAGAGCAGAATACAGGTAATAAATTGACTGAATGGCTCAGAATATATGAGTATGCCTTAGATATGAACAGAGGAATAATTTGGGTTAATACACTTATTATTTATGTGATCAAGCACTAAGGAAGTTTCAGAAATGAGACTAAGATCATTTTAAAAATCAACTGAAAGACAAATTATTGGACAGAATTCTGAAAAATCTATGGTAGGATTTTTATTTGGATTTTATTTGGAGACAGTACAGTGGATAGGGCACTTGCCTTGTATGTGACTGACCCGGTTTGATCCCAACATAACATAGGGTCCCCCAAGCCCGGCAGGAGTGATTGTTGAGTGCAGAGCCAAGAGCAACTCCTGAGCACCACTGGGTATGTTCCCGCCTCCCCAAAATAAAAAAGAATGTTTTATAATTTCTCAAACTATGTGACAACTCATGAGATTTTTAATATATAGCTACTAAGACTAGCAATTGCAACAATGGTAGTAATAACTTAAAAAAAAAACGGTTTAGGCATCTTAAGAATTGATTTGTCACTTGTCACTTGTCTTCCCATTGTTCATGGATTTGCTCGAGCGGGCACCAGTAACGTCTCCATTCATTGGGAATGAGGTCCATTATTGTACTGTTTTTGGCATATTGAATACAGCACGGATAGCTTGCCAGGTTCTGCAAGAATCGATTTACATGTATTAATTTATTTAATTTTTTGTATTAAAACTGGGAGGTTAGTCCTGTGGTTGTGCTGAAAATTATGTAGCTAGAAAGCACCGAACCTGAAAATTAAATGCTGCACAAGTCTCCAAGTCCGGGAATAATCTTACACCATCCCAGGTTAAGCAGAGAACAAAATTACAAAATTACTTCTTGTCCTTTTCCAAATGACTAATATTTCCTAACTCGGCGTAATTTTATGTATTTAACATATGAGGGTGTTGGTTCTACCTAGTCCTACAAATCCCAAAGAGGGGACACAGGGTTTACATCATCCGGGAGAGAACCTTTGGCTTGGATAAAATGCCGCCGCCCGAACTCAGCATGTTGCTTTGTCATGTGAACTCCAGTGGCTACCTCTAAAGTGTTGGTTGAATTAATTTCAATCTGTTTGAAACTTGAAAGTATTTCATGCTTCATTTCTGTATTTTATGGGATGATTCTAGTTTTTGAGAAATGTTACTAAATTGGTAGTTGATCTCGTCATCATTGCAGTAATCTTATTAAGTCATGATATTACCAGGGCTCGAACAATAGTTGAGTGGGTAGGATGTTCACGTTGTATGTGACCAAATTGGGTTTGATCTCCAGCACCATATGTGGTCACTGAGCACAAATCTAGGAGTAAGCCCTCAATATTAAGGGTGTGGCCTCAAAACTAACAGCAGCAACAGTAATGTTACTATTGTTCAAATGACAACAGTAACATTATTTGTTACTGTTATTTGAACAGTCCTTTTAAGTACCATGTTTTCAAACATGTTTAAAAACTTTTTCACGATATTTTTAGCCCTGTTGCTAGTAGGATTTCCTGGGTACAGTGTTCCCACCAAAGTGGCCATTTCCCTCCCCCAGTGTCCCAGGACCTACCTACCATTTCTCTCCTCCCTGCTAAGCTTGGTTCTGTAGATCAGTACTGGGTTCAGTAACAAATGCCTTTGGCGTTTGTTTTCCCTTATGTCTGCATCCCACATACGAGAGAGTCACTCTGTATCTGTCCCCCATCTGACTGACTTCACGTGAGCGTCTCTTGCTTTTGTTTAGGTTTTATTAAAAAAATTCTATGTGCTGTTTCATTGCAATCATGTGGATGGTTTAGCTTTACCTCCCCGCTCAGCATCGCCTATTTTAGATGATACTGTGTGACCTTCTTAATGCCTTCAGTTATCGGTGGGTAAGTGAATAAATGGATTAAAGGACTTTGCACGTGTAGGTAATTTGCTTTTTTATAGTTTAAGTGTACTTTGCATTATTTAATTATTGTCACTACTCAAGAATTACATAGTCAAAAGAACTTCTAGTGTCTTAATGAACTTTCCAGTGTCTTAGTGTAACTCTTTGGGAACGATACTATACCCCCATCTTTTTGAGAAAAATAATTATTCACATTTCTTAAAATAAAATTCTGTTACTTTTAAAAGCCTCACATCTTTGTCTGAATTAGGCGCAGTCCTGTATAATCGCTGTCCTGTTTGGATTCCTTAACTCTGAAGTGCTCTTCAGTGTTAAGGGCAGCCCTGGCCAGGGCTCATTTCAGATGTGTGAGGGCTTTCTAGGCTCAGGTGACTGTCTTCTTCGGCTCTGATTTATAAGCGCTCCTCATCCGGAGAGCAACTCGTTCCTGTGGATGAGGGCTGAGGGTGAGTGAAATCTGCTGCCCGTCTTGTCCTGCAGCATTTCTGACTCTCATGACACGCTTCCTAAGTTGGGTGATGCTTATTTGTGCCCGGATGAAAATGGCGGTCTGGCTTCATTATTTCCACCGTCTTCGGGCACGTGTAAAATTTTCCTGATTCTTCGGCTCTTACCCTGCCATATTTCTGTCTCGGCAGTAGGTAATGAGCCCAGTCTTTCGCGACTGTTTCCGGAAACCTTATCCAGACGTATTAGCAGCACGACTCTGAATGAAATCTTTGTTTCTACATTCTTTATAAAAATTGATCACCGCTTGTTTCCTTTTTCTTCATAAGTTAATTTTTTCTGTCTGCTTCTTTGGCATATTTTCCTTAGATGCCCCCAAAAATACATGGGTTATATGATATGGCCCATAATTTGAAATGTAAGAACTGTATTTGCCTTTTTCAGTTCTCAATTTTATAAACGATTTCTTAGGAAGAACACAAGAGTAGTGTTCACATTCATGCAATATGAAACTATTAGATGAAAAATTGTGAGGAATAATTGGGAGAAGTGCTGTCTGTGCTTATTACACATTCCTCTGAGAAAACACTGCGAAAAGTATGGTTTGCTGTATTTTAGAGACTCCATAATTACCATGTGATGTGAGTTGTTATGGTAACTGGCTTCCCCCTTCCTATTAAATAACAGAGTAAATGGTTGCTTGAGATGTGATTGAATTGTCAGCTTTCAAGCTAATGTTATCCTGATGGGAAAGAGGATGGGGGTGGGGGCTGACAGAGAGAGGAGGAAGGAGAGAGAGACACAGAGGAAGTGAGGACAGGGCGAGAAAGAAGAAACAGAGTTTTGACTTCCAGGAAAGACCAGAAAACTGATCCAGGGTCCTTTTTGCTTTAAAAATGTGTCTTCCACAAGCCCTGCCTTCTTGGCTTGCAATTACTGTCTGTCAGGGTAAAAGGACATAGAGTGATACAGTTATTTTGTATAAATAAACTCGGGCAAAATTATTTTGTGTAAACAAGATTGCGACTATTGACCGAAAAAGGAAGCCCGTTCATTTTTCCTTATAAACAATGGGACACTGAGTGAATTTGGGGCGTCTAACTCTAAGTGTGTGTGGTTCTCTCTGGGACTCTGGGAGGACAGGAAGCACGTGTCACAGACCAAACTCGTTGGTTCAGGGTCTGGTCAGTGCAGCAGCTGATGGAGAGACTTTTATTTAAAAAAATAATGTACACAACAGGGGGAGCATGAAAAAAAAATGCCTTGTGAAAACGGGCTTTAAATCAATAGCAAACACTTCGGTTACTTGTGAGGTTTTAGATGTCTCCCTACCATATCTTATCGCAGTTTAACAGTGAACAGTCTCACTAATGCTCTCCTTATAATATGTAATGAAGATCTATTAAAGTGGGCATTTTCTAATAAATATTTTTAATAAGGTCTCCCAAGAGGCAGAAAAGTATTTCTAGGTAGTAGCTCCTAAAGTAAATGAATTTGGCAGCTATGCATCTCTTCAAGCAAAACACATGTGTCCTCCTTGGTATCTTTTCATTGTCCTTCAATATTCTCCTACGCTCGTGAATGAGTTTCTGAGCAGGATAGTATCTACTTGAGCCCACATTTCAGATATATTTAATTAGAAATAGAGTATGAATTTTCAAATTTTTATTAGGAAATTTCAGAATATGGAGTTTATAATACTGGCTCTCAATATTTGCATTAGTCTTGAATTTTCCTCTGGGATTAAAGGTTTCCTGCATAGACACGGCAGACATGCTTTTGTAAAATTTTACATAATTGTGTTTGAGTGTAGCTGAACTAAAAGGAGCCTTACTACATGCTTGCAGAATCATTGGAATTTGAACTTTTTTTTTATAACTATTTGCTCATAAAGGTATGGTTTTCACATGACAAGATTTTCTCTTAAAGCAAATATCAACTTTAATTCAGTAAAACTCATCAAGTACTTGGCTGAACTCATCATAAGAAATACTGATACTGTTATGAGTACAGTGGAGGGATTCTAGCATGAAGAGAATGTGAGCTCTGCCCTTAAACTGCCTGACCTAAAGTCTCTAGACAAATGGTTTTGAATGGAGTTTGGTGAGTTACAGGAGAGTCCTACGCTAGTCTGAAAGGAGAATGATTGTGCGAAGTAGAGATGGAAGGAAGACAGCGCATTGAACAGTAGGAATAGTGACATAGAGGTCTTGAATATCGGACAGGACTAGAAATTGGTTTATGATCCAGTTCATCTAGGATGCTGATAAAAAAGGAAAGGATTAGAATTTGAAGTAGAGAGACTGGGAATCTTTTTTTTTTCTTTTTGGGTCACTCCCGCATTGCTTAAACTCCTTAAACTATTAATTTTTTTGTTTTGTTTTTGGGTCACACCCAGCGATGCTCAGGGGTTACTCCTGGCTCTGCACTCAGGAATTACTCCTGGCGATGCTTAATGGACCATATGGGTTGTGGGGATCGTACCCAGGTCGGCCGGTGCAAGGCAAATGCCCTACCCACTGTGCTATCACTCCTGCCCCGAGACTGGGAATCTTAACCAGAAGTTTTTATAGGAGAATCAGTGTTTTTTTTGGGGGTTGTTTTTTTTTTTGTTTTCTGGGTCACATTTGGCAATGCTCAGGGGTTACTCCTGGCTCTTTGCTCAGGAATTACTCCTGGTAGTGCTTGGGCGACCATATGGGATGCCGGGATCAAACACAGGTCGGTTTTGTGTAAGGCAAATGCCCTCCCTGCTGTACTGTCGCTCCGGCCCTGTTTGTTTGTTTTTTCCAAAGTAAACT
Organism: Cryptotis parvus; assembly: GCA_021461705.1. Lineage (NCBI taxonomy): Eukaryota > Metazoa > Chordata > Mammalia > Eulipotyphla > Soricidae > Cryptotis > Cryptotis parvus. Next base: position 17,803 of record JAJIBD010003146.1, on the reverse strand, counting down.
TTGGTTTTCAATCCAGAAGACTTAGGACATAGTTCAAAAGGGTTTGAACTTTATTCTTTAATGAACTATCAAGAGTCCTTAGAAGAAGTCTTGACTTAATGGAATGGTATCAGAACCATTTGGATGTATTTGGAGGAGGGAAGTTTGTATGCTATTAGGTCACGTTAGGGACATAATAATCTCGGCAGAATTTAGAACTAAATCAGTGAGGAAAAAAAATAAAGATAAATATAATGAGCAGTTTAGAGCTACAGTTGGCACTTGAGTTAGGCAGAGTCAGGAGAAGTCCAAGGCGAGTCAGAAGGGCTGGTGAGGAGCTTGGTGGGCGATGTGATAGGAATGGTCAAGGTGAGCGGAAGGGCGGGTTGGGAATGGCTGTCACAAAGAAATCATAGGGAGTAATAATAGGTAATGGGAGTTGAGTGTTTGCAAAGTACTTATTCTGAGAGTAGTAATTTTCAAACTATGTTTTTTTTTCATTTTCTGTTTATTGGAGTAAAATATACATGCACTAGATTTCTCCCCATTCGGTATATTGTTCAATAAATCTTAACATTTCTACACTTTCCCGTAACAAGTACAACAGTCAAGATTAAAAAACAGGGTCAAAGCATTAATATGGTGGGCAGGTCCCTTGCCTTGCACCAGCCTGCTGGGTTCCGTCCCCGGCTTTCCAGGTGGGTCCCCACGCTCTGCAGGAGTGATCCTCTAGTGCAGAGCCAGGAGTCAGCCCTGACCGAAAGAATAGTTCTGTCACCCTGAAATGCTCCCTGCGCCTTTGTAGTTATCCTTTTCCCGGGACACCTTTTAACAACCACAAATCTCTCATATCACACTATTAAAACTGTACTTTATCTATTTAGACTATTTTTATATCGTCGTGAGATAGACAGTTACAAAACTGTTCATGATTGGTTTCAGTCATCAGTGTTCCAGCACCATCCCTCCACCAGTGCACGTTTCTCACCACCAGTGTCCCCAGTCCCCCACCCCACCTGCCTCTATGGTGAGCACTTTTCTTCTCTCTCTCTGTCTCTGTCTGTTTTCTGTCTTCTTTTGTGCATTGTGGTTTGCAATACATACACTGAAGAGTTAGCAAGTATATCCCTTTACCTACTTTCAGTACTCAGTTCTAGTCTACGTTACCATTTCCAACTGTTATTGGCAAACGGGTCCCTTCTCTATGTCTCTGACAACCTGTAGTAGATTCCAACAAGTCCTCCTTAAAACTATTTTAAAACGTCCTCAGGACCACCATGAAGTAGGGTCAGATGATCCAGGGGGCTGAGCAGCAAGCCCCCAGCCCCCACCCTCCCTTTGTCAGGACAAGTTCTGCTTCTGTGTTGGGATTTACTTACCTTTGGAGCGGGCGGGGTGACAGAGCAGAGTGCGTGGGACTGTCTGCCATGTGCCGTGTTCCCGCTCATCTCCGCTCTCACTGTCTGCACCTGCGCGGCCGAGCCAGAGGTAGCCCCAGGCGCCCATCCCACACTGCGGTCAGCACCATCCTTTCACGGAAGCGGATAGGGTCATTCTTCTCAGCACCGTAAAGTGCTGCGCTCAGTTGTAAGCATGGAAGCAAATCCTGACCCTGGACCCAGAAAACTCTGCTTTTTGGTTTCCTTCAACGCACCGACTTTGTCTTTCACTTCCTCTTTGCTTGCTGCATTGGTGCTAGTTACACTGACCTCTCTGCTCCTCAAGCAGATCAGCCGTGTGCTGGCTCACTCTAGGACCTGTACGCTTCTTTTCTTTTTACCCCTTCGTTTCAAATTCACATAACACAAGTGACCTTTTAACATTTCAGATGTGCAATGATTCAGTGGCACTCAGTACATATCTATATCTGTCTGATTCCAATACATTGCGCCCACAGTGAAACTATATATACATTAAATAATTACAACTCTGCCCCCCACTCCCTTCTTCCTCTCCTCCTCTCCTCTTTCCCATCCCAGCAGGCACAAACTTGCTTTCTCCAAGGATTGGCCTCTTCCTGGCTATTTCCTGTCAATCGACATCAAACCTGTGCTCTTTGTGTAGTTTTTTCAAATCCACCGACACTATAGTATGCATTAGTACTTCATTCATGTGTTAGTACTTCATGTATTAGTACTTCAGTCATGCATTAGTACTTCATTCCTGCATTAGTACTTCATTCCTGTATTAGTACTTCATGCATTAGTACTTCATTCATGCATTAATATTTCATTCCTGCATTAGTACTTCGTGCATTAGTACTTCATTCATGCATTAATATTTCATTCATGCATTAGTACGTCATTCCTGCATTAGTACTTCATTCCTGCATTAGTACTTCATTCCTGCATTAGTACTTCATTCCTGCATTAATATTTTATTCATGCATTAGTGCTTCATGCATTAGTACTTCATTCCTGCATTAGTACTTCATTCCTGCATTAGTACTTCGTGCATTAGTACTTCATTCATGCATTAATATTTCATTCATGCATTAGTAATTCATTCATGCATTAGTACTTCATTCACGAATTAATACTTCATTCCATTTTTTATAACAGAAATATTACATTGTGATTATATTCTAGTTTTTGAAAATTCATTTATCTGTCCAAAAAACATTGGAGTTCTTTCCTACCTATTTTTAGCTTGCCACTGTGAATATTTATCTACATTTCTTTTGGGTACATATGTGGCAGCGGAAGAGTTAGGTCCTGTGATAATTCTGCATTTAACTTTTTGAGGAAAATAAACAAATATTTTCCATAGTAACTAACCTTTTTTCATCCGTATCAAAGCTTACCTTGGTTTTTATGTCTTTATTTCCTTCCGGTGTTTACTTATATTTTACCATTTCGGTGCAAAAAATACCCACAGCTCTATTTTTAACCTCTAAACCTATTCCTATTTTTATCATCACCTCATTGGACTTCTTTTACGTAACATACACCTTCTCCTACTCTGTTCTCTGTAGTGATATTGTTTTATTCTCATTGCCTACCTTACAGTAGAAACTACTATTCTTCCGTAAATTGTAGGACCAAAATCCATTTCAGTCTATCAGATACACCTGTCATTGTCAGGGTAAGAGTAGCTAGTCATAGAAAAGGTACATTTTTATATAATCCTTGAGTCTTGGTGTGCAGTGGTTGAAAACCCAAGTATAACATCTGCTGAAGAAAAGATTTTTAGCTTCTTGAGTTGGAATTAGTTTGCTGATTGAGTTTCTACCAGAGGCTTCTCTCAAGTTGGACAAATGGGATATAATTTTCACACTTTGAAATTGCTAATTGTACTTTTTCAGCCTAGCCGCACTAAGCTATTTGGGTGGTGCTACGTTGAATTGAAATAGCATCCCGGAATGGGCTTTTTGTTAAAAATGGTCAAAGAAGTCTTTTTCTTGGCTTGTAACACAAATGGACTATGAGGGTGTGACTGTCTTCAAGCTGTTTTCTAAGTCTCCTTCAGTCTGGGAAAGAGCAAAAGAGTATATTTTTGTAGAGATTTATTTTATGGCTAACTCCATAAGACTGCAAATAATCTCATAAACCATGGGATCCGCCCTGGGATCCGCCCTTGGGTTCAGCGGTGAGCTACAGAAAGACACCAGCATCCTATGTGTTTGGAGCAGCAGGAGGCCATTAACTTTAGCCTCTGCTTTACGGCCCTCTAAGTAAGTAGGTTGCCTGACATTCCTAGGTGCTCAGTGTTTGAGTCACTCATTTTTTTCTATATTACTCCCTCCACAATCCTTTCCTTCCTCTTTTAAGCTCAGGTTTAAGGAGCATTTGAGACCGTTGTCTTGCCAAAAAAAAAAAAAAAAGTTATCAGTGCTCTTTTTAAAAATTTACATTTCAGCTAATTTTTACTGGAATCACCATGAGATAATACAGTTGCAAAGTTGTTCATGATTGGGTTTCAGTCATACAGTAGTCCAACACCCATCCCTCTACCAGCGCACATTTCCCACCACCCGTGTCCCCACTTTCCTTCTGCCTGCCTTTCCCCACAGCCTGCCAGTCTCTCTCTCTCTCTCTCTCTCTCTCTCTCTCTCTCTCTCTCTCTCTCTCTCTCTCTCTCTGCACTATTACCAAAAGGGTGTCACGCGTGTCGCTTTCCCTCCTTTCAGCACCTCAGTTCTTATCCAGAGTGATCATTTCTGATTATCGTTGTCCTGGTGGTCCCTTCTCTGTCCTAACTGCCCTCCCGTCCCCCTGGTAGCCGGCTTCCTATGTGGGCCAGTCCTCCTTTTTACATAGATCATCGAACGAGTGCAGTCATTCTGTACCTGTGCATCTCCGTCATGTCACTCAGCATGATGCTTTCTGTGTCCATCCATGTATAAGCAAATTTCATGATTGCATTTCTCCTAACAGCTGCGTAGTGTTTCATTGTGTAGCTGTAATATAGTCTCTTTCTCCAGCGGTCTTTTCTCAGGCTCTTCCCAGACTCTGGCTGTTGTGAACAATGCTGCAATGAACATAGAAATGCAGATGCTTTTCTGCGTTGTGTTTTGGGCCCACTAGGGTATATTCCCAGGAGCAATACTGTTGGGTCCTATGGAGGCTCAATTTCCAGTGTTTTGATGAACGTCCGTGTTGTTTTCCCAGAAAGACTGGACCAGTTGGCATTCCCACCAGCAGTGCATGAGGGTTTCTTTCTCCCAGCATCTGCGCCAGCACTGTTTTGTTTTGTGTTTTGTTTTTGATATATGCCAGTCTCTGGGCCATGAGATAATATCTCATTGTTCTGATTCACATCTCCCTGATAAGTCAAAAGAGAAAAAAAAAGTTAATAAGTGCTCTATCATTATCATTTTTGTTCCTACTTTTTCTCCCTTTGGGGCTAGTTTATTGAGACAATGAGTATTCTCACGAGTGCAGTGACATTCATGGATTACTTGGCTGAAAGCACAGTTTTGAGATTCTGAAGTAAGAGATAAAAGTTTTGCTGTAGTGTTGGAGCGATCTTTCTGTTATAGCCAGGTTTCGTTATAGGACTTAGAGACTGTTCACATCTTTTTATGAAAGGGGAACAGAATCGATAGGAAAATGTTTTTTTTCATTACAAACATTTTGGAAACAGAGCAGTGTGAAAAATGGACTAATACTTCCGCAGCTGGGAAGGTGGAGCCTGACATAGTCAACTTCCTGGAGGAGGAGAGAGCAGCCCACTGGAAACACCATTCCTTCGAGGTTTTGTGTTGGCATTTTTACAAGTTTTCCCCACCCCCGGCCCCCAGAGACACCGACCTATTCAACAGAGTGAATACTTCATCATGAAAAGAAAAACAAGCCATCTTGTTGTTTGTTTTTAAAAAGTTCATTTTGATGTGGGTATCTTTCTCCTACCATTTGATACTGGACTTTAGAACAAGTAGTGAGATGAGACGTTAATCTTTGTCCCCATAGATTTTCCATAATTTGAAAAAGTCTGTGCCCACAATCTATTCTCCCACAGGAAAGCTCTCTGCAGACAGATGAGTTGATAACATTCAAACCCTCCCATAGTGCTTTGCGTGTGGCAGTCTCACACGAAAGTGGGCTCTGCTTATGTTGGGGTCACAGAAAATACAGAGGCCATGAGAACCGGCGCTGTCCAGGGAGGCTGGACATTTCCTATCTTAAAACACCAGAGAAAAGTACTTTTAATGTATGACAGAATCTCCTAAATACTCCAGTCCTGATGTAATCGCATAGAAATTTGTCTTTTTTGTGTTTTTGGTTTGTTGGTTTTTATATCATTTTATCTTTTTTTTTCTCCTGTACGACACAGACTCCAGTTTTAGCTGCTTGAGTTTAGATGAGATGAGTTGCAGGAAATGTGAAATGTGATGCATGGTGGCTGTTTTTCTTGAGTGATCTTTCTTTAACAGAAGCAGACCTCAGGAAGATTTGTTGCAAGATAGCCGTATACTAATAGGTCGAAGCAGAGATGACTATGAGAACCAGATGTTTTGTCTGGGCCACTCTCCGAAACAGGGTTTCAGTGTTGGCATATATCATTTTCCTCTTGTTTACCCACGTTGATTAAAGGGCGTTTGTCTCATGGTGCACACAATTGCCAGGTGCAGTGCTTGCTCGCATCCTCTCCGTCGTGGTTTCTAACACAACGTGGTCTTTCTGTTGGCAATTTAAAGTTTATTACTTTAGAAATTGTCATATTGGGGGGTCCTGGATGTGAGCAATATTTATTTTCATTTAAAATTACTAGGGAATTTGTTAGACAATGCCTAGTTTCCCAACGCTGGCTAGAGGCTTTACAGAACCTGCCCCCTAATTTTCAAGGACACATTTGTATTACACATGCATCTTAACTGGTTATTATTGCAGTATTTTGTTTGCTTTAGGTTAGAGAATTCCAGGCTTCTTGGTCTCTGCAGAATTCCTAAATTCTTCTCCTTTGAAAAATACTAAAAGGCCTTGCTTGTAGTTCTGATCCTCGACCAGCTTGGCTTGTTTGAGAATCCTGCTTAAATAAGAGGGCGAGAAGAACTGCTCTGGTGTCCTCTGATTGTTGTACTGACCAGCCTTGTGGCATGTTTCCCCACAGGTTCACATCCAGCTTCTGGAGTGGCACCGTGCCGTGTTCCTCCCACAGGCCTGGCTCGCCTATATGACTCGGGCTTATCATGCCATTTTACAGGTAACAAACCCACGGAGAGTTTGCCTTGGGTGGGGCTGCTTATGGTGTGTTTTACTGTAAATCTGCATTTCACATAAAGGTGCTTCAGAAGACAGCACTATCAAAACAACAGTGGTGATTTTTTTTGGCTCCTAAGAGGATATGAAGTTGGGGCCAAAGAGATAGTGCAGTGGATAGCGGTGCTCTCCTGGCACCAACTGACCCAGTTTCAGTCCCCAGCACCACATTAGGTCCTTTGACCCCACCAGGAGTGATCTTTGGTGCACAGCCCATGGTAAGCCCCGAGCTCCACCAGGTGTGGCCCCCCGCCCCGCCCCTCGCAATGTTGGTACTCCCTAAATCTTTGTCCTTCCCGCACTACCTCTTCCGAGCTGCTCTGGCCCGTGTCTCTGCCTCTCCGCTGTGCTCAGCCCAGACTGAGCTCTTGTCTCCTGCATTTCTGTGCTTCCTCCTTGCTGGAATTGCTTCCACCTTAGCTCCTAGCCTGAGTCTTATGTTTCAGCCTTCTCTGAATGTCTTTGGGTTTCCAAATTCCGCATCTCCCCTTAACAACTTGGCCTTTACCCACGTGTTTCTTCTGAGCCAGACCCTGCCACTGTCTCTTTGTCTGTCTGACTTCTGCTTCCCACCAGAGGCCACACCGTGCCCTTCTCCAGACCCCTGGGCTGCAGTCCCTCTTACATGTCACCATAGACCCTGAGCTGTTTTGGAAGCTATTTTTATCTGTGAGTTGTCCAAATAGTGGCAGTTGTTCTTCGCCTCCTAAGGCTCAAAGCCATGTTTTCTTCCTTATTGTCAGTCTAGAACTAAACCTAGAGTGCCAACCCAAAGGTCCTCACCAAAGGGAATGAATTGTACCCAATTCTGCTTAATCTAATAATATTTTATACTTCTTGAATTTTTAAAGTGAGAAGTAATTATGATTCAAACACTGAGAAAAACAGCTCGGTACTTCCTGATTTAAAATGCATTTATTAATAATCGCAAGGTATTTCAGAGGATAAGATTTCCATGGAGCACCAGGAAGTATGGTCAGGAAGTGTTCTGTTATGGTTAGGGGGGAGGAACAAAGGGACAAACGCACCAATGGAGGGAGGGTCGGAGAAGGAGAGGGAGAGGGGAGGAATACCTGAGCGTGAGAGAGGAGAGGGGAGGAATACCTGAGCAGTGAGAGAGGGAGGAGGGAGGAATCCCCAAGCGTGAGAGAGAGGGAGGAGATGGGAGGAACTCCTGAGCATGAGAGAGAGAGAGGGGAGGAATCCCGAGCATGAGAGAAGGAGAGAGGGGAGGAATCCCCGAACGTGAGAGAGGGAGAGGGGAGGAACAATCTGAGCATGAGAGAAGAGAGGGGAGGAACACCGGAGGGTGAGAGAGGGGAGAGGGGAGGAACCCCGAGCGTGAGGGGAGGGAGAGGGGAGGAACCCCGAGCATGAGAGAGGAGAGGGGAGGAAACACCCGAGCATGAGAGAAGAGAGGGGAGGAACCCCCCGAGCGTGAGAGAGGGAGAGGGGAGGAATCACCCAAGCGTGAGAGAGGAGAGGGGAGGAACCCCGAGCATGAGAGAGGAGAGGGGGAGGAACCCCGAGCATGAGAGAGGAGGGAGGAGGAGAATACCCGAGGTGAGAGAGGGTGAGGGGAGGAATACCCGAGCGTGAGAGAGGGAGAGGGGAGGAACCCCGAGCGTGAGAGAGGGTGGGGGGGAGGGAGGAATACCCAAGGCGGGAGAGAGGGTGAGGGGAGGAATACCCGAGTGTGAGAGGAGGGTGAGGGGAGGAATACCCGAGCATGAGAGAGGGAGAGGGGAGGAACCCCGAGCATGAGAGAGAAGAGGGAGGAACCCGAGCGTGTGAGAGGGTGAGGGGAGGAATACCCGAGTGTGAGAGAGGGTGAGGGAGGAAATGGACCCGAGCATGAGAGAGGAGAGGGGGAGGAATCCCGAGCATGAGAGAAGAGTGGGAAGGAACCCCCGAGTGTCTGGCTTTGATGTCCCCACCCGAAACCTCGTGCTGACACTCTGAGTATAGGAAGTAGCTGAGACCGCCTCCCAGCTCCTTCTGGAGAAGGGAACAGAGGCCCGCAATGCCCCCACGGCACCAGCTGCCAGGCGCCGGGTCTGTGGAGCCCCTGAGCACAGCGCATTTCTCAGCTGTTCCAACAGCGGCTCTCCCAGCCTCGTCCCACCACCCCGCCCACCCCACATCCTTCACTTGGCTGTGGTCCTGCTCCCTTACAGTCCAGGCTCTTTTACGGGCTCCCCCACAAGTTCCACGCTTCTCCGACCCACGCTGCAGTTGGCTTTTTTCAAATCTTCCCTGGAGTCACTTTTTCCTTTGGCTGTTAACATGCGCTTCTATCCTCAGCAGTGATCTCCCGTGTTTGGGGTGTTTCAAATAGATGCATAAATGAATGGCTCGCTCCACAGCCCAGACTGACTGGAGCGCTATCCAACAAGCGCCGCTCACGCCCATGTTTCTCTCCAATTTTGCCGTGTTCTCCTTGACCATTCAGGAGTGCAGCATTTCATTGGCCCTGGCCTAGGTGTGAGCGATCCAGAGGGTTGAGGGATTCCTCCCTTTCTGTGGGCTCCCAGCCAGGTTGCAGCCAGCGTGGCCTCCAGCAGCTCGGGAGAATCACCTTTGATGCTTTTAGTAGACAATGCACAGAGTAGTCCCGGCACCTGGAGAAGGCAAGAACTTTCATCCTGAGAAAAGAACTGAGAATTCTGTGTTATGATGCTTAGCATAAAGAAGGCTGACGTGAGCAGGATTATAGTAACTTACATGGACGACTTGCAGTTGACTTTTAAAAAATTAGCTCTGCGGTTGGTTTTTACGATGAGAGCTACTGTTTAGTGAATAACAAGTGCAGGTCCGGCATTTAATGTGTGTTGTTTTAATTAATCTTTAAAGAGACCCCTTGAAGTAATGCTGAGAGCCCCATGAAAATGGGGAATCAGAGTTTTCTGGGGAAATAAAAGGAAACAAAAAGCACAACCCAGTCGTCAGGGAAGAAAAGAACTTAACTTGGGTTTCTCTGACTCCTGAGCCGCAAGCCCTTCCCATGCATGTTTTTCCTAACCCTGTTATGAATTGTAACAGCAAATAATTGGATTTGGTTTTTTTTGAAGGAGAGATCAAGTTATGAAAAGCCAGTTGAGTGTTTTTAATAATGTCAGTCAATTGTTCTGCCTTTCTGCTGTTTCGTGATACTATGTCTCTTCGCTTACTTATTTAAAATCTCTGCTTTGAATTTCTGAGAAATCCAGTTCCATTGGGAATTGCTGCTTTTTAAAGTTCAAAGTATAGACCATGAGATTTTCAGTACCTTTGTAAGGCAGCGCTTTTAGGTCATCCCTATTATTTGGAAATGTACTATGACTTAAATTGCCTACAGGTCTTAAAAGTGAATCCACACACTTAATAGAATTTTTGGTATCCTCAGTGGCAAGGGCAGCTCCAGACTCCTTGCCTGTATCAGGAATTTCTGTGCCGGAGAATGCTGCTTCTGTATAGGACCTGTAATTACGCCCCACACTGCCAGACATACTTCACCGTATTAAACCAGAGGATAATTTAAAGGAGCCGTGCCTTATTTAATTAAGCCTCAGAGACACGCTAAGAGGCACATTTTACTTGGTTTCCTAGAGTTGATTATGCTGTGAGTGTGTTTGAGATCAGAACACTACTTGTGGTTTTCCTTAGGTGTCTTTTTTCCAGCCTTATCTAATTTTCCCACAGGAACTTGGAGTTTGAAATAGAGGCATACCAAAGCAGTTGACCTAGGGGTGTGTTTGTATTTCTTCCCGTTGTGTTTTAAAGACCCGCAGATCCATGGCGATTGGCGCTCAGAGTTCATTTTGGTGACATTGATCGCACAGTCATCTTTACCTTGTTGCTCTGTGCAATGCAGATACATTTAAGGTCTGCGGCTTTTTGGGTAAAGGGCTCATTGGAATTGTGAGCATTAGCTCAAACAGCAGAGAATTAAAGCAGGTTGATTATAGACACTTATTTTCTAAGTCATTTAGCTAAAGAATAATCTGAAATCAAAACCAGGGTCAGGAACTGCGGCCCCTAATGAATTACTCTCTGACCCCTTGTAGGTACATTTCTGTTGCATTTTTTTGATCGTGTAGATTTGGAGCTAGATGAACTTGCCCACAGTAATTAGCGGGCTCTCGGTTATGTAGGCTGAATGTTGGTTTTGTTTTTCTCAATAAGAAAGAAAGTGTACGGGGACACTAGTTAGGACCTAAAGGCCATCCAGAAATCTCTATTGAAGTGTTCCAGCTCCTGGTCAGTCTTTCCTCTGCCAGAGGGCGTTTCCACAGCCTTATTGCCCATCTGTTAACCGGAAGCAGAGGTGATGGTGCTAAATGCTTCCCTTATTGCCAACTCCATTAACCTGAAGGTGATGGTGCTAAATGCTTCTGGGTCTCTTACCAATAGGTGCAGAATTGGAAGCAAAGTAGACTTTTAAAAACATCCCCTAGCATGCACTGGAGGAAGAGATCGGGAGACAGACTGGAATAGGTGACTGAGTGCAAGAAGCCTAGGAGAAAAAGGGAAAAAAATGAAAAGTTAGGGGGCTGGGGTGATAACAGAGCGGGAAGGCATTTGCCTTGCACACGGCCGACCTGGGTTCGACCTCCGGCATCCCATATGGTCCCCTGAGCACCACCAGGAGTAATTCCTGAGCAAAGAGCCAGGAGTAACCCCTGAGCACGCCGGATGTGACCCAAAAAGAAAAAAAAAAAGTTAAAACTTCTTAGACAAGAATAATTGTTCTGCTCACAGCTACAGGGGAGATCACAGCAGCAAGCCTTCTCAGGGGCTACGCAGTAGCCTTTCTCTGTGTGTAGTCCTTAAGACAGATTTTTAACTCTTTAATTTCCTATTTTTTTGTCAATTTGAAAGAGTCATTCACAATCTTCCCATTGATCATCTATTTGCTAGAGCGGGCACCAGTAATATCTCCATATGTCCTGTCTCATGCCAGTAGAGCCAGGGCACGGGCTTGCTACGGAAATAAAGAGCTCAAACATTATATTAGGTCTGGGAATGACCTAAATATTTACTGGTTTGCATTTGGAAAGAGTCATTATAAAAAGTAAATAATTGAGGAGTAAAGTATCAGAATGGGAGGCTAGAGTAATAGTAAAGCAGGTAGGGTGTTTGCCTTGCACGCAGCCAACCTGGGTTCAATCCCCAGCATCCCATATGGTCCCCTGAGCATGGCCAAGAGTAATTTCTAAGTGCAGAGCCAGGAGTGACCCAGAAAAACAAACATAAAGAACCAGAATTTAAGATACATAATGAATAGAAACAATAAAATTAATTCTATTTGGCCAATTCTCCTGGGATGCCATTATCAATGTTAAACAGTATCAATAACTTAACAATTTGATCATCTCTGATCTCATCTCCACGAGACAGAAAGGAAAATAAAGGGTCAGAATTATTTTCTTAGAAAACTGAGTTCATGGTACTGAAGTTAACAGAAATCATGAAGACTGAACATAGTCAAATGCCCCGGTCCTTGGAGGGTCTCAGGGCCAGCTCTCAGCATGTTCAGAAAAGTTGTGCCTGTGTCAGGACTGCTTGGGTGATGATGCAGTCCTCACCTTCTCAAGGCCCACACGCTCGTGGACCGACTATATGAGACAAGTATCAGCTATGTGCTCTGGGTAGTGCGTGTGGGAAAATTCTTTCATTTCAGAAGAGTGTGGATTAGGGACTGGGCTGGTGGTGAGGCTGTAGGTCACTACCAGCCAGCCCTGAGCATGGCCAGGAGTGACCCCTGATAAGAATAAATGAGAAAGAAGGTCCAGAAGGAAAGTATGCTTTATAAACACCCATGAACGATTATTTTGTAAGATAATGAAGGGAAGCGTGTTGTTTCTATTGACAATGAACCCGATCATGGTAACTGGCAACTGCTTTTTGATAAATAGATATTTGGGGGAAGTGGGGTGGCAAGGAGGGTTTGGACCACGCCTGGCACTGTTCAGTCCTCGGTCCAGGTGGTGTGGTCAGAGATGCTCCTGAGAGCACAGGGCTAGGGAAGTGCTGGAAGCAGATGGGCCGCCAGTGTTCCAGGCGGCTCTTTAACACTGCTGCCTCTCCAGCCCTTCACTTCATCTTTTTACGTTATTTACTACCGTGCTTTTTATACCTTGAGATCATTGTTAGCCACATTTCATTAAGAAGAAAACTGAAGCTGAGAGAAGTAATTTGTCCATATATGCACAGCAAGTAAGTGTAAATGGAACAGACTCACACATTCTAGCTCCAGCGCCCTTGTTCTTCTTCTTCTTTTTTTTTCTATTTTTGTTTTTTGCACTGTGCACACCTAGAGGTGCTCAGGGAACCACATGGGTTTCCCGCATTAAACCCAGGCTGAGTGACTGCATCCAAAGCAAACACTTCCTGCTGGGATACCAACCCTCAGAGCCCTAACTAATCCTTCAGGTTACGTTACTTGCCTCTCTAGGATATGGCCATCTGCAAATTTTCTCGTTATGGAGAAAATAGAAAAATTTTCTCATTTTCTATTCGTCAATTAGATGAATAGAAGATTCATCTATTTCTTTCAGTTTTATTTTATTTTATCTCTTTTGAAACCATTTTATGCAGGAAACTGCTATGGACAGTACTGTTAGTTATGCTTTTCGGCACATATCATATCAGTCCCACAGCCGTCGCCAGAGCCTGTTTCCCCCCACCAGTGTCCCAGAGACCCTGACTCTCCTCGCCACCCCCACCCCAACCATGTCAACCCAGTTCCACAGATAAAATCTTAAGCTCCAATGACTAGTTTTTTTTTTTAAATCAATTTTTGGGATCACACCCAGGGGTTGTGCCTGACTCTGCACTCTGTTTCTTTTATCTATAGATCATGCTTTTCTTTCTCTTAAAGTCAAAGAAAAAACTAGTAGAAAGTAGACAGAAAATCAAATCCAAAGAGTAAATTAAAATTTGAAGAGATGCTTAATCCTGTTTGTGAATAGTGAAATAAAGAGTATAATGAGGGAGGCCCGGATTGTGGTTCAGCGGTCGAGTGCTCGCCTGACTCCGGCTCACTCAGGTTCCGTCCCAGGCATTACCTGTGACTGCCTGAGCTGGGTGGGGCCCCTGAGCATCCCTGGCTGTGACCCCCCCCATAAAAAGCACATAATGAGCATAATTTCACATGAACCAGAATAGTAAAAAATTAAACGCCTAGCAATTCCAAAGTTGTGGAGAATATGGAGTAGCTAGAATTGATTTTACTGTCAGTAAGAATGTAAACTGCGCAACCTCTTTAGAAAAAATGGTTTGGTGAAAGTAATTCAATATACATGATGAGTTTTTGTCTAATTTGGGATTCATCAACAAACCAGGTTTTTAATCACCTGAAAGTAATGTAATTGGTAGGGGAGAAGAGAGAAAAAGTATCTGAGGATTATTTTACATTCAAAATAATCCTGAGTACGAGCAAATAAAAAGATAGTAAAAATGTTTAAAGGTGTTTCCGTTAGAGGGATGTGAACGGCTATATTTTTACTACATGGTAGAAGTTGAAAATTAGCCTTTCATAAGTTCACACAAGAAGTAGAAACGTTACCATGTATCTCTTGGGTCTTATATTATGTGTGTAGCCATTCTGTTATAATATTGTGGGCCCGCTCTAGTGTTGGTATACTGTCAGTTAAAATGATCAGCTGTAGGCCCAGACAGAATATTGCTCTACAGGGTATTTGTGTAAGCGGGGAGGAGGGACGCCCCAACCCGCAGGGCTCAGGCTCTGTGATCAGGGATGATCAGGGACCTCCTACCAGTGTTTGAGGGACTGTGTGGGTGCCAAGGATTGAACTGGGTTCCGCTGTAGCAAGGCAAGTGCCTCTGCGTTGTACTCTCTCCCCTATAGGGACTTTTGGTTTTTTTGTTGTTCTTGTTTTTCTTTTTTTTTTCTGGCTTTTTGGGGTCATACCTGGCAATGCTTGGGATTACTCCTTGCAGTGCTCAGGGGACTATATGGGATGCCGGGATCGAACCCAGGTTGGCTGCTTGCAAGGCAAACACCCTCCTGGTTGTGCTATTGCTCCAGCTCTGTTTTTTCCCCAATGGGACCTATGGAATTCTCATCTGCTTTCAGTTCAGAGCCCCCAGAATGCAGTGCTCCCCGTAAATTTTCCAAACGGAGAACTTCTCCAGGACAGGCTGTTTGGTGACTGTTGAAATATTGGAGCCATGTTGTAATTATCTCTGCTCACACGTCCTCTTTCATAATCTGATACGCTATCAGGAACACTTAAGGTCAACTGGGAAAGCATACATCTATTATTTACATGTTTTACAAAGAAATTTCAGATCATTTCTGCCTGAGAGCGTGCCTGCTGATTGATGGTGTGTTTCTTGCAGGGGAAGAATAGGAGAACTGGAGTTGCAGTTAAAACATGGAAAAGAAGGACCCAAGAGATTCAGTACAAAAAAAGCACAGCCTGGCTCTGGTGAGGGATCAGCGTCCTGCAGGTTGTTCTTTAGCATAAAAATGAGCTGTGAGAAAGAAATGACTGTTTCTGTATTGGTTCAGTTCATTGAGGTAACGTGGGCTTAAGTATGATGATGAGGTGTGAGGGTCAATGTTGCCAACGTTGGGGTCAGTGGGTCCCTCCATCACCCACTCACCTTGGCTCTGTCCCCATAGGCTGTTTGTGTTGACCTTTGCTTTACTGCTGCTTCTTTTCTTTTTTTTTTATTATACCACCATGAGATATACAGTTACAAAGATGTTCCTGATTGGGTTTCAGTCATACAGTGTTCCAGCACCCATCTCTCCACCAATGCCCATTTCCCATCACCAATGTCCCCTGATTCTCTCCCCCTCCCCAGCCTGCCTCTTTGGCAGGCAATTTTTCTTTCCTTCTCTCTCTTCTCTCTCTCTCTCTTTCTCTCTCTCTCTTCCACATTGTGACTTGTCCTACAGACATTTAGGGTTTATCATGTAAATCCCTTTATGTATATTCAATGCTCAGTTCTGGTCTTGCTTTGCTTCGCATACAACACATGTGAGTGAAGTTATCTGGTATTGGTCTTTCTCTATTGGTTTTCTCCTTAAGACAGATTTTACATAGTATGAGCCTCCCACCAGTTCCATACGTTTGGTAGCAAAAGGCAAGACTGCATTTTTTTCGATGACCGAGTAGTATTTCCTCGTGTTTATTTAAACCCCCATTTCCATCTGGTATTGGGCTATCGTGGGCATATGTTTAGTGTTGCCGATCCTGCAGGGCTCAATGTTGGAAATCTTAACTTATGAGCCTGAGGAGAAAGATGGAATCTGATAGCAATATATTCCACCCCTTCCCATATGTAAGGAGAGATTTACTCAGAAAAGTGTAGTATTTTAATTGCTTCGTAAAGTGCTGTAAGTATGGCTTGTTTTCTCCCATAAATGATTATGTTCCATGCTTAGGAATGAAAGATTCTGTTTCCCCACTCAGCTCCTCACTTGCCAGGTCACATTGAGTAAAGGAATACCTTCCACGGCCCTTTCCTCCCTCCCAAAGACATCTTCTTTATTAGGAACAAGTTTA
Source organism: Cryptotis parvus (assembly GCA_021461705.1). Taxonomy (NCBI): domain Eukaryota; kingdom Metazoa; phylum Chordata; class Mammalia; order Eulipotyphla; family Soricidae; genus Cryptotis; species Cryptotis parvus. The sequence goes on along the minus strand of JAJIBD010003146.1, from coordinate 1,602 downwards.
CCGTGTCAGGGCTTTAATTATTTTTGGCAGACACCCCCTAGTAAATTCCCAAAGTATTATCTATAAGTATATAAATGATGGCACATTAAAAGCAATTTAAACTGCTACATGGGTCGGGATGAATACCTTGTCAGATTAATGTTGCAGCAGCCTAGACCTCAGTAAAGGGCCTGTGATCTAAAGAGCTTTGCCTGGAGCCACAGGTTTCTTTCATCTCAAACTCTCCAAAGGTTTTTTGAGTTGGATTTTTTTCTTTAATGACGATTGGCATATGTATTTGCCATTTCCCTTTATGTGTAATTTTCACCTTCTGAAAATGAAGTTTTGTGGAAGTCGGATATTTCTTATCCTCTCTAAAAGTCAAAGGAAGTAGGGAGTGTGAGGGACTGTACTGCAGGTAGGACACGTCGTTGAATGCAGCCCACTGGGGTTCAGTCCCCGGCATCCCTTCTGGTCCCCTGAGCTGCACCATGAATGGACTTGAGCAGAGCAAAGAATAAGCCCTCAACACCCTCAGGTGTGGCTCAGAACCACCCCGCCCGATTAGATCATTAAAACACAAGAGAATAAAATGAAAGCTATGAAAGAAATACTGAAGTCAAGATTTTTACTTTAGTTAAAAATCACTTGATCACTTGATATCCCGTTATTCATCGATTTGCTCAAGCGGGTCCAGTAATGTTTCCATTTGACCCTATCACGTGCCAGTGTAGCCTAATGGCATCTGGTTGTTTTGGGATATTAAGAGCCTTGAACTGTTTGTTCAGGGTCTTGATAAGGAAGTCTGACCATCTTGTAGATACCAAGCCAGTAATAGTTAAAAATGAGCTAAAAACCTCAAAAGAAACAATGAACAAGATACAAAGACAGTCCACAGAATGGGAAAGAATATTCACCCAGTACCCATCTGATAATGGGTTAATATCCAGGATATATCAAGCACTGATAGAACTTTACAAGAAGAAAACAGCCAACCCCATCAAAAAATGGGGAGAAGAAATGAACAGAAACTTGGACAAAGAAGAAATTCAAATGGCCAAAAGACATGAAAATTTTTTTCATCATCATTAGTCATCAGAGAGATGCAAATCAAAACAACAATGAGATATCTCACACCACAGAGACTGGCGCATATCGAAAGAGCCAGAACAACAAGTGCTGGCATGGGTGCGGGAAAAGGGACTCTCATCCATTGTTGGTGGGAATGTTGACTAGTACAGCCTTTTTGGAAAACAATATGGACATTCCTCCAAAGACTAGAAATTGAGCTCCCATTTGACCCAGCCATACCACTCCTGGGAATATACCCTGGGAAGCCTAAAATATGCAGTGCAAACACCATCCCTACTTTTATGTTCATAGCAGCATTATTCACAATAGCCAGAAGCTAGAAACAACAAAGTGTCCAAGAATCAATGACTGGATAAAGAAACTTTGGTATATCTACACAATGGAATACTATGCAGCTGTCAGAAAAAATGAAGTTATGAAATTTGCCTATAAATGGATGGACATGGAGAGGGACCATGTTGAGTGAAATTAGCTAGAAAGAGAGAGACAGATATAGAATGACTGCATTTATTTGCATGACATAAATATATA
>JAJIBD010003145.1:0-46789 GCA_021461705.1 Cryptotis parvus | reverse complement strand
TTTTTTTTTTTTTAAACATTTTATTATACCACCGTGAGATATACAATTACAAAAGTTGCTCACGCTTGGGGGTTTCCGGTCACACAGTGTTCCAGCACCCCGCCCTCCACCAGTGCCCCCTCAGCCAACACCCATGTCCCCAATTCCCTCCCCCTCCCACATCCCGCCTAAATGGCAGGTTCTTTATCTCCTCTCCTCTCCCTCTCTCTCTCCTCCTTCTCCCACACATTGTGGGTTGCACTACGGTACACTTAGAAGCCATCATTTGTATTTTTTGTCTGTCCTTAATGCTCAGTTCTATGTTAGCATCAGAACTTTAGACATTTATTCACTCATGTTCCTTTCTCTATCTAAACCAACCTCTGACTCCCACACGCTTGTGGTAATTTCCACTTTTGGTAAGATCACCTAGTATATTTATGCCATGCAAATAAATGCAGTCATTCTATGTCTCTCCCCCTTTCCTTCTGACTAATTTCACTCAACATGATTCTTTCCATATCCATCCATTTATAGCAAAATTTCATAACTTCATTTTTTCTGACAGCTGCATAGTATTCCATCGTGTAGATGTACCACAGTTTCTTTATCCAGTCATCAGTTCTCGGGCATACTGGTTGTTTCCAGGTTTTGGCTATTGTGAACAGTGCTGCTATGAAAATAAAAGTGCGGATTGTGTTTCCGCTGCGTTTTTGGCTTTCCAGGGTATATTCCCAGGAGCGGTATGGCTGGGTCAAACGGGAGCTCAATTTCTAGTCTTTGGAGGAATGTCCATATTGTTTTCCAGAAAGGTTGTACAAGTCGACATTCCCACCAACAGTGTATGAGAGTCCCCTTTTCCCCCACATCCACGCCAGCACTTGTTGCTTTTACCCTTTTGGATATGGGCCATTCTCTGTGGTGTGAGGTGATATCTCATTGTTGTTTTGATTTGCATCTCTCTGATGATTAGTGATGATGAGCATTTTTTCATATGCCTTTTGGCCATTCGGATTTCTTCCTTGTCAAAGTTTCTGTTCATCTCCTCTCCCCCATTTTCTAATGGGGTTGGCTGTTTTTTTTTATATAGCTGTACCAGTGCCTGATATATCCTGGATATTAACCCCTTATCAGATGGGTACTGGGTGAATATTCTTTTCCCATTCCGTCGACTGTCTTTCTATCTTGGTCACTGTTTCTTTCGAGGTGCAGAAGCTCTTCAGTTTCATGTAGTCCCATATATTTATATTTTCTTCTAGTTGCTTTGTTAATGGTGCTTCACCTTTGAAGATGTCTTTAGCATCGATGTCGTGGAGGGTTTTTCCTATATTTTCTTCAACATACTTTATGGATTCAGGTCTGACATTGAGATCTTTAATCCATTTTTGAACTGATTTTTTGTGCAAGGTGTTAGACACAGGTCCAAATTCATTTTTTCTTACATGTAGCTGTCCAGTTTTCCCAGCACCACTTGTTGAAGAGGCTTTCCTTACTCCAGTTTGGACTCTTTGCACCTTTATCAAAGATTAACTGATCATGTCTTTGAGGGTGGGTGTCAGGATACTCAACTCTATTCCATAGGTCCACCGGTCTGTTTTTATTCCAGTACCACGCTGTTTTAATTACTGCTGCTTTGTAGTACAGTTTGAGGTTGGGAAAGGTGATGCCTCCCATCTTCTTCTTCCCAAGGATTGCTTTAGCTATCCGTGGGGGGCTTATTATTCCATATGAATTTCAGAAGTGTTTGGTCAATTTCTTTAAAGAATGTCATGGGAATCCTTATAGGAACCGCATTGAATCTGTACAAAGCTCTAGGGAGTATTACCATCTTAACAATGTTAATTCTCCCCATCCATGAGCAGGGAATGTGTTTCCATTTCCTCGTGTCCTCTTTTATTTCTTGAAGCAGTGTCTTGTAGTTCTCTTTGTATAGATCCTTTACACACTTGGTTAAGCTGATTCCTAGGTATTTGATTTTCTGTGGCACAATTGTGAATGGAATCGATTTCATAATATCCCTTTCTTCTCTTTCGTTATTTGTGTATAGGAAAGCCACCGACTTTTGGGTATTGATTTTGTACCCTGCCACTCTACTATACCTGTCTATTGTTTCTAAGAGTTTTTTGGGTCGAGAGTTTAGGGTTCTCTAGGTATAATATCATGTCATCTGCAAATAATGATAGCTTGATTTCTTCCTTGCCTATCTGGGTGCCCTTAATGTCCTTTTCTTCTCTGATTGCTATGGCGAGTACCTCCAGTACTATATTGAATAAAAGAGGTGAGAGAGGGCAACCTTGTCGTGTTCCTGATCTTAAGGGGAAGGCTTTCAATTTTTCCCCCCATTGAGAATGATACTCGCTGTGGGCTTTTGGTAGATGGCTTTGACTATCTTGAGGAAGCTTCCTTCAATTCCCATTTTCTGGAGGGTTTTAATCATGAATGGGTGCTGGATCTTGTCAAATGCTTTTTCTGCATCTATCGATAGGACCATATGGTTTTTATTTTTTTCTCTTATTGATGTGATGTATTATGTTGATTGATTTGCGAATGTTGAACCATCCTTGCATTCCCGGGATGAATCCTACTTGGTCATGATGTATGATCTTTTTGATGAGTCTTTGGATTCTGTTTGCTAGTATTTTGTTGAAGATCTTAGCATCTGTGTTCATCAAGGAGATTGGTCTGTAATTTTCCTTCTTTGTATTGTCTCTCCCTGCTTTGGGTATCAGGGTGATATGCGCCTCGTAGAAGCTGTTTGGGAGTGTTTCTGTTTCTTCTATTTCCTGGAAGAGCTTGAACAGGACTGGCAGTAGGTCCTCCTTAAAGGTTTGGTAGAATTCGCCAGTGAACCCATCTGGACCTGGGCTTTTGTGTTTGGGCAGACTTTTAATTACTGTTTCAATTTCCCGATGGTGATAGGCTTATTTAGGTATTGAAGGTCTTCTTGTTTCAATCGTGGGAGGTTATAGGACTTCAGGAATTTATCCATTTCTTCTAGGTTCTCATGTTTTGTGGCATACAGGTTCTCAAAATAACCTCTGATGATCTTTTGTATTTCTGTTTTTTCTGTTGTGATGTCACCATTTTCATTTCTGATTCTGTTTATTTGGGTTCTCTCTTTCCCCTGTCCTTACAAGTCTTGCCAGTGGCTTGTCGATCTTGTTTAATTTTTCAAAAAAACCAGCTCTTGGTTTCATTAATCTTCCGGATTGTTTTTTTGGTTTCCAGGTCGTTGATTTCCTCCCTAAGTTTCACTATTTCCTTCCTTCTGCCTGGGTTGGGCTTCCCTTGTTGGTCTTTTTTCTAATATTTTCAGCTGTGAGGTCAGGTTATTTATATGGGCCCTTTCTTCTTTTCTGATGAATGCTTGCAGAGCTATGAACTTTCCTCTTAATACAGCTTTTGCTGTGTCCCACAAGTTCTGATAGTTGGTATCTTCATTGTCATTTGTTTCTAAGAATCTTTTGATTTCCTGTTTGATTTCTTCTATGACCCATTTGTTGTTCAGCAGTGAGCTGTTTAGTTTCCAGGTGTTTGGTTTAGCTCCCTGCTTCTGTGTATGGTTCACTACTATTTTCAGTGCATCGTGATCTGAAAAGATAGTCGACACAATTTCAATCTTTTATTTTGTTGAGGTATGCTTTGTGGCTCAGTATATGGTCTATCTTGGAGTATGTTCCATGTGCACTGGAAAAAAAAGTGTATTCAGCTTTTTTGGGATGAAAAGCCCTGTATATATCAACCAGCTCTCTTTCTTCTATTTCTTCCTTCAGGTCCAGTATTTCCCTGGTGAGTTTCAGCCTCGTCGATCTATCCATAGTCGATAAGGCAATGTTGAAATCTCCGACTATTATTGTGCTACTGTTGATGTCTTCTTTGAGGTCTATTAATAGTCGTTTTAAGTATTTTGCTGACCCCCTCGCTTTTGGCGCATATATGTTTAGCAGTGTGATTTCTTCCTGGTAAACATACCCCTTAATTATTAAGAAATGGCCTTCATTGTCCCTTTTGATCTTTTTCAGCCTGAAATCTATATTGTCAGATACGAGTATGGCCACACCCGCCTTTTTGGAGGGGGTTGTTTGCGTGGAGAATGGTCTTCCAGCCTTTGACTTTGAGTCTATGTTTGCTCTGGTTATTCAGATGTGTTTCTTGTAGGCAGCAGAATGTTGGATTTATTTTTTTAATCCATTTTGCCACCCTGTGTCTCTTAATTGGTGCATTTAGACCGTTGACGTTGAGCGAGATTATTGTCATTGGATTTTGTGCCATCTTTCTGTTTAACGTTGTTGTGGTTTTGGGTTGTCTTATTTTACAATAGACCCTTCAATCCTTCTTTTAGAGTTGGTTTTGAGTCTATGAATTTCTTGAGTTGTTGTTTATCCATGAAGTTGTGTATCTTTCCTTCGCATCTGAAAGTAAGTCTAGCTGGGTAAAGAATTCTTGGTGAGGCCTGGAGTTCATTGAGTCTTTTCACTATATCCCACCATTGTTTTCGGGCTTGGAGTGTTTCATCTGAGAAGTCTGCTGTAAATCTCAGGGATGCTCCTTTGTATGTGATTTCCTTCTTTGATCTTGCTGCTTTCAGTATTCTATCTCTGTCTATCGTTTTTGTCATTTTAATAAGGATGTGTCTTGGAGTATTCTTATTGGGGTTTCTTTTTAGCTGGTATCCTTCGGACCTCCTGTATCTGGGAGCATGCTTTCTTCAGTTCGGGAAACTTTTCAGCGATGATAGCTTTGACAGTATCTTCTTCATCAGGGTTTTCTTCTTGACCTTCTGGCACCCCAATGATGCGTAACCTTCTGGCACCCCAATGATGCGTAATGACAGCATCTTTAAGAAGATCCTAGAAAATAAGAAACTGAGCAATTCTCAGGAAAAGTATCATTTGGAAGAAATCATCTCTAAACCTCTGCTGATCTCTACCTTTCTCTTGCTCATAAACTCTTACAGATATCTGTGTAGGTAAAAGGACTCAGCACATGAAAGGCAAAGATCATAGGAAGGAATTTTGGCTTTAAATGAGTACAAAGGCAAGCTTTTGTTCCCTAAGGACTCTTCTATCTGTTAAGAAGCTTAACCTCAAGCTTGTTCTATAGTTCTAGGGAGAATATGCTTCTCACCATAAAGCAGGAGTAATAGAATATGCCGGTGTTCATGACCAACTCTCAATAGTTTCATGAGGGAATTATTTTGGGAACTGTGCTTTAAAGATTGTAACAACAGAGTTCATGAAGAACATCAAGGTGATAGATTTGGCAGAGATTGGAAGAACTGGGAAGATGAGTAGGAGTCTCAGTAAAAGTGAAAACTTTAACCAAAGAGAAATTCAATAGGTTGGAGCACTTGCTTTGCATATAGGAAGCCCAGGTTTCATCTTTGGCACCACATGGTGCCATGAGCACCACCAGGAGTGATTCCAGAGCACCAAACTGGGAGTAGTCCCTGAATATTGCCAACTATGGCCCCCAAACAAAAAATATAAAAGGTTAAAAAATTAAACAAGGTGGGGTTTAAGCAAAAATAGCAAGATAAGGAGCCGGAGCAATAGTACAGCGGGTTGGGTGTTTGCCTTGCATGTGGCAGACTAGTGTTCGATTCCTATCATCCCATATGGTCCCTTGAGCACTGCCAGGAGTAATTCCTGAGTGCAGAACAAGGAGTAACTCTGAGCATTGCTGGATGTGACCCAAAGAGAAAAAAAGTACTCAAGATGTTTATTAATAGGAAACTAGTTGCTAAAGGTATCAATTCTATATACAAATTCACTCAAAATGCATCAAAGGCAGATCATAATTGTAAAACTCATGAGAGAAAACATAGGGAAAGTAGTTTATTGGTTTGGATACCAAAGTTCCAAATAACAAAACTATAGACAAATTAAGCTCATGAAGATTAAAGATTTTATAAATCTGAAGGAACTATCAATAGAATAACAACTTACAGAATGAAAAATAGCATTTGAAAACCAAATTCCTGGTAAGAAATTCATTTCCAGAATATATTTTTAAAAACTCCTAAATATCAGCATTAAAAAAAGGACATAAATAGATACCAGTGTTTTACTAAATGTGGGAAATGGTAATGGCAGATTAAAACTCACCATTGAATATACACAAAGAGACTTAAGTGATAAACTCTAAATATATGCAGGGCTAGCCACAATGTGTAAAATAAGAGGGAGAGAGATGTAGAGACAGAGACAGAGAGACAGAGAGAGAAAGAGAGGAAACTGGGGTACCTGCTATTGAGGCAGCCTTGGGGTGGGCAGGAGGGGGTGTGGGTACATTGGTGGTGGAAATGGGGCACTGGTGGAGGGATGGGTGCTGGTATACTGTATTACCAAGAACCAATTATGAACACCTTTGTAATTGTATGTCTCACGGTGGTATAATAAAAAATTAAAAATAAAGTAAAATAAAATAAAATTTAAAAAAAGACCTGATTCAAAGGTATATGAAGGACTTGTATTAACATTTCTCCAAAGGAGATAAACAAATGGCCAATTAGCACACGAAAAGAATCTCCATTTCATTCACCGATCCTGAGGGAAATAAAAATCTAAAGTACAATAATATACCCTCTAAATCTAAAGTACAGTAATATGCACTCTTACACCTTTTAGGATTGGCTTAATGAAAAAGACATAAATGAGTGTTGGCAAGGATGTGACCAAATTGAAATTCTTGTGCTCTCTCAGCAAGAATGTGAACTTCGGGCTGGAGTGATAGCACAGCGGGATAGGGTGTTTGCCTTGCATGCGGCCCACCTGGGTTTGATCCCCGGCATCCCATATGGTACCCCAAGCTCCACCAGGAGTAATTCCTGAGCGAAAAGTCAGGAGTAACCCCTGAGCATTGCCGGGTGTGACCAAAAAAAGAAAAAAGAAAAAAAAAAAATGAACTGCTATAGCATCTAGTGATGGTAGTCCCTGTTTTTTAATTTTTCAAAAACCACCATGCTATTGGTGGTTTTTGAAAAAAATTAAAAAAACAAGATTACCATCACTAGATCACTAGATCACTAGACATCCAGTGGTTCATTGATTTCCTCGAGCGGGAGCCAGTAACATTTCCATTTGACCCTATCACATGCCACTGTAGCCCAATGGCATCTGCTTGCTTCAGGAATATGAAGAGCCTCAAACCGTTCCTTCAGGGTCTTGACGAAAAAGTCTGACCATCTTGTAGGTGGGCAGCCACGTGATCTTTTGACGCCCCTTGGGATCCAGTCAGCAATGGCTCTAGTCCAGCGGTAGTCTCCAAATCGCATTACATGTCCAGCCCATCTGATTTTCGATGTCTTGGCAAATGAGACAGCATCCCTGACTCTGGATCATTGACAGAGGTCAGAACTCCGGATTCCTTCTTTCACTTGAGTGAGGCATGATATTCCAAGCATAGCTCTTTCGATTCCTCTTGGGAGACCCGAATAGCATTCTCATCCTGCTTTCATAGGGCCCAGGTCTCTGAGGCGTATGTTAATGCAGGGAGAATGGTGGAGTTGAAGAGATGTGCCCGGAGCTGGTGGGTCTTTGTCCTTTTAGCTATTTCTTAGAGGATTACCATAGAATTCAGAAATTCCAATTTTGGGGTGCATATCCCCAAATCATTGAAAGCAGAGTCTCAAAGAGATATTTGCGTCTGTGTGCTCATGCTAGCATAATTCACAATAGCTAAAGCACAGAAATAATTCAAGAGTCCGCCAATGAGTGAATAAATGGGCAGAATGGGCAATATACATAAAATGCAATACTATTCAGCTTTGACAAGGAAGAGAATACTGACTTTCTATCATATGGGGGGGAATTCCAAAGATAATTTTCTCCATGAACTAATTGTCATAAAGTCAAGTATTATGAAATTCCACTTACATGGCATAAACAGAATGGTCAAAAATCACACAAAACAGTTGAATAGTGATGGCCGAGGGCTGGAAGAAGGTGGGCGCTATTGTTTAATGGTGAACAGTTTCTATTTCACCAGGTGAAGAATGTTCTGCCAGATGGATGGCAGCATAACATTGCAAAAGTGTTTCGTGTCACCAAACTGAACCTAAATGCTTAGGAGTGCTAACATGATAGCTTGATACATTTTTTGTTGTAGCATTTCACTTCAACTTTTTAAAAATAAGGAAAGAGAATAATACTCTGGAGCTCTTGATAAAAGTCAGCGTTTTATATCCCTGGGTCCTTTCTGCAGAGCTAACAATGGTTCCATGGCTCCAGAGCCGGCCCTAAATGTTGAACTGCTGATTTCAGGCTATGCCCATTGCTGGCCAGCCCTGAGGGGAAAACAGACTCACTGCTGGGAAGGAATTTGGGTTAAGCAATGATCTTATGTAACAGAGCAAGAGAAAAGGGGAGGGAAAGAAGGAGGGAAGGATAGGGAGAAGGAGAGAGAGGGAATTGAGAGTGGAGGAGAAAGAGGAGAGAAAGGGAGGGAAAAGTTAGAGAGGGAGGAAAAATTAAGGGAGAGGGAGAAAGGGAGAAAAAGAGACAGAGGGAGAGAGAATGAAGGCTCCCTTCATTAAACCAACCAGCATCAGCACCAGGCCTGCATGAAACTGCCTTTGCAGCTAATTCACTTGGCACTCTTGCATTGCACTGCTCACTGGATCTCTGAATAAATGAAGTGCCCTGTTTGTGAAGACCATGTACAGAGGGTCTGCACTGCTGGTTTGTTAGGGGCCTGCTTCTCTCCTTTCCTTCAGGTGGTGTGCAGAGAGTCTCATGTTTCCAGAAAGGACTGGAATCAAGAGCCAGTGGGCAAGAGCAACAGGCAGCCTTTCTGTGCCAGGAGGCGCTCTTACTGCCCCCCCCCCCCCCCCCCCGCCCCAGTGCTAGACCCTCTAAGGCCCCCTGGCTTCCGCCCCACCATTCCCACTGAGAACTAAGGGAGGAGCGAGCCTCGGGGATGATGGATGTGCAGGCCCGCTGAGAGGCTGGAGTCCAAGCTGATGAGCTGAGGAAACTAATGGGCACTATTAAACCAGAGGCGCTGCTGTGTGGTTGGAAAGAATGTTGGTCCCGACCACTTCCTCCACTGTCTTCTGCATCAGAGTTCAGTGCTGGCCCTGCCCGAGCACTAAGCAAGCATCTTGCTGAGACCTGGGCCTCAGGAACTCCAAAAAGCACACACCCTGTGCAGAAATGTGTCTTTTCATCATTTCTTGACCGTAGGACTCTGACCGCAGGAAAGGCACACAGTTTCCACTTGGGATGGATGCTGCTGCTCTCTTGGGTTGGGTATACTCTTTCTTACTGGCTTCTGCCACCCCCTTCATTATATGAAGTATAGGCTTTTCAAAAACAGATTTTTAAAGTACACTTGTGATTAAATGCACATATCTTGTCAGCCTGACTCCACTCTTTAGACTTGAGAACTGGGGTAGAACAGCCAATGGCTTAGGGAAGCTAAGTTCACTTTTTTATTTGGGCCATGAGCCGAGTCCTGTGGGCTTTAAAGATGAAAGAGCTACTCTTCCCACCCTACCGATGGCCAGACTCCACGTCAGGAGACTCATCCACCATAGGCAGGCCATCCCAGACTCCCAGTTTCTGGTTGCAATTGAAGGCTAGTAAACGCAGAGAACAGGATGGAACTGTTTCTGGTACAGGCAAACACTTTGTAATCATTAAGCAGTGTGGAGCTAATGAAAAGCAATTAATCCAATGGCAAGCATGCAGCCATAAATTTTACTCCCCAAGTACCCGCACGCTCTAGGCACGATCCTTGATTTCAGATAAAGAAGAAAATGTGAAGCTATTATTAAACACCAAACAAACAAAAGACCAGAAGATAGAAGGAATGCAAGTAGGGACTCTGAGCAGAGTGGGGAGGTCCAAAAGGGAGGGAGGACGAGGGAGAATGTGCCAAGCCAAACGGAGGCCTCCAGGCTAGCAGGCCCAGCTGGCTTTCTCCTGCAGATCAGAGTGGGGGTTTTGGCAGGTTCCGGGGCGGGGGCCCTAGAGTTTCCACACCCTGACCCCTTTATGGGAGTTCTGTGGTGTCCTCCTGAGGACAGCAGAGAGCAGAAAGAATAACTCCTAGTTTCCTGGAATGCTGGAGAGTTGGCAGGGGCAGAAAAGTGAGTTGTTTGGTGAACGAAGGAAAGGGTTGATGTGTATGTGTGTGTGTGTGTGTGTGTGTGTGTGGTGAGCACGCGTGTGTGTAGTATGTGTGTTTGTGTAGTGTATGTCTGTGTGTGTTTGTGTGGGGTGTGGTTTGTGTGTTAGTGGTGTGTGTGTGTGTGTGTGTGTGTGTGTGTGTGTGTGTGTGTGTGTGTGTGTGTGTAAGCTGCTGTCTTTGCTCCCTATGAATCTGTCCCTCTAAAGCACAGGGACTTCTGGAAAAAATCCCTGCAGGAGTTTTTGTGGTCAGCTCCAAAACAAAATAAAACAAAATAAAATAAAACAAGAAACAAGCAAAAACAAAAAACAGAAGAAAAGAAAGCAAATCAACTAGGGTGCTTCCAGTTCCACTCAGAGGCCAGGAGACCAGGGAGGGATTTCTGCCCTTTAACAAAATGGCTTTTGTTCCGTAGTCCTCCTTTATGTTGAATTTCTCAGACCACTCCAACAGCATCAAGAGAAAGCGTCTCTCTCATTTCTACAACAGTGGCCTGAAAGCACACTCAGAGGAGACAAAAGTCTCTCTGAAATCATTAGAGGCAAAATTTGAAAGCTACAGCTCCTTGGAAGGCCTGGGACAGAGGAAGATCCCCCAAGCCCAGGGAACAGTTGTCTGCAAAGGGGGGCCCCAGGGTCCAAGTAGGGGCTGCAGATTCTCCCTTTGACCCAGGGGAAGGAGCAAGAGAGCGGGGGAAGCTCGTGCTGAAACACAAACTTGGATAGTCAGCACCATGCGCCCGACTTTACTCGTGGGAGGCCTTCGCACGCCAGGGGCCCAGGAGAGGACAGTGCACTGTCCGACTGTGGCTGAAGATACAGCTCTGAGTTGCAGGCCAGAGATAATCTGAAGCTTTCTGGAGACATCTGTGCCTTCTCTTGGATGTTATTTTTGAGGGGATGGTGGGGGACATGTCTGGTGGTATACAGAGCTTACTCCTGGCTTTGTGCTCAGGAATCATTCCTGGCGAAACTCAAGGAAATGCATGCAGTGCTGGAATTGAATTGGGCTGGGCTGTGTGCAAGTGCCTTAACCCTTATACTGGTACTCTGGCCCCAGTCTTATGCTTTCATGAAATGTTCCTCAGCACATGTCCTACGCTGTAGAGGAGATTTGAGAGGTACAGCAGGTGGGGTACCTGGGGGCTGGGAATAAGATGGGAAACCTGATATTTGGGGTCTATCTTAGGTCTATCCTAGACTCTGCCACCAGCCTGCTGAATGACCCACGAGTTGTTTCCATTTCTAAGCCTCACTCTGGAGCAGCGCTTTCTGGGGTTGGAAAACATTCCAAGGCAGGTACCAGGGAAAACTGTGCCTATAGAGGACCACAGTATGAGACTGGGGTGGGCATGTGATGGGGGCGGTGGCATGCTGCAGAAAGGAAACAAGGTTGGAAGGCGGTTCAGGTTAGAGAAAGGTTGAGGAATGCCACTCTAGAGCAGGGCTCTTTCTTCCTAATTATTTCTTTTTTTTTAGATGTTGCTTTGTTCTGGGGTTACATCCAGAACCCATACATGCTCAGGGCTTACTCCTAGACTTGTGCTCAAGGATTGCTGCTGTCAGGGTTCAGGAGACATATGGGGTGTCAGAGATTGAACCTGGCTTGGTTTGTACAAGGCAAATGCCTACCTTGCTGTACTATCTCTATCTCTAAGACTTTTTTTTCTGAAATCTGGGTCCTGACTTGAAGACTTAGTTGCTAAATGGCAGAGGAGGAGAGTGCCAGCATCCTGCCCATGGCAATGTCCCACCAGGTACTGTACCACCAGGCACCCTGGAAGAACTCAGAAAGACATCACTCAGAGGATGGCTAAGGACTCCTGTGTCTGTCCTGGGGCAGCTGGGCTAAAGGGGCATCCAGAAGGTTCCCCTAGCCCTGCTTGAGAGTAAAGGCATGTATTCCTCAGCCTCAGCACCCCCACCCCCACTCTCCCGGTCTCCCTCCTAAGGTGGTCTCTTAGCTGCTTTGGCCACTGGGAAACATGCAGCACTAGAACTGTGCTCATCTTTCTTTTACGAAGAACAGTTTCCACTCACTGTGTCGTCTCTGAATGATCATGGGCTCTCCTGACACCCACTCAACACCTTCTCACTGGGCCAGTCTTCACTCATCTCTGCCATTCCACCCGACCTGGCAACCATAGCCTATGACACGGCCGTCAGATTTACACCGCCACCTCCACATAACACACCTCCAGTTTTACCCTACAGGAGAGCTCATGTGTGGGTCCAAAAAAGCAGAGAAAATTGCCGTGATCTTGGCTTAAATTCGCTACTTACTCCCTCTGCCATCTTGGATCTGTGTTTCACATCAAGAAAGAGGGAATGTAAAGTGAATGAGGGGCTTGCGATAAAGTACCTTAGGAGGAGCAGTTGCCTTGCACATATTTTGATTTGGGTTCCATCCCTGGTACCCATAGGGTACCCTGAGGCCCATTAGGATTGATTCCTGAGTACAGAGCCAGAAGTAAACTGTGAGCACTGCTGGGTGTGGCCCAACCCTCCCACTCCAGAAAAACACTTTTTAAAGGAAAGGGAAAGATTAGAAGCAAACAAGCTGGTTCTCCAAGTCTGTGTGGAAGCAAAGGCCAGAGATATAAGGGAGAGTCTTGCAGACCCTTCAACACTAGTGCAGAGATGGGAAAAGGGTATTTGAAGGAAATTCTTTTGAGACGAAGCTATAAGGGATCAGAGAAGGGAAGACTCAACTTCCTGTTTGAGTCTGCAACTCCCCAAGGAGCTTGGCAGAATCCGGGCAGGATAAACATGATTCTGGAATCATCACCGGGCTGTGAGCCCAACTTGGTTTGAGGAACAGAGACCAGTGACCAGCACACACGCTGATCTCAACTTGTCACTAAGAGGCACCCCATGAGAGCTGAGGTAGCGCAGGGCTGATCCTCCTATCCCAAGCCTATGACTCTCCTTTATCACCAGGACCCTGTTTCACTGAACATACTTCCTGCCTTCTCTCTGTTCCCAGACCCTTTTACACATTGTCCATGTCCCAGCCATGAAGAGGGTTGAAGGTCCCTGTCCCCATCCCCTGCCCCCTTCCTCACTGGCTCTCCACCAGCACATTTACAGAGCTTCCTTTGTGCCAACTCTGTGGAGCAGTGTTATCAATGTTATGAAGAAGACCCTACCATTGCTCTCTTTTCACAGATAAGGAAATGTAGACACCGAGCAGTGAAGCAATTTTCTCAAGATCACACAGCTTTGAGGGAGAGCAGGACTTCCAACCCAAACAGTTTGGCTTTGAAGTCCATCTGGTAAGGCATTGCCCTTCACCACTTCTTCATGATAAGCCAATGGCATCGCCACAAAGATTGACTCTTTGTGACTTCTCTTTGGTCTTCTCAACTAGGAGAATTATGAGCCCATTGGAGGGAACCCATCAACATGGAGGTAGCTGGGGTGTCAGGGTATCTTACAGTGCACCAAAGGGCCGGCAGGATGTCACAGCTACTGTACACAGGCCTTGCTCTGCTGTACCTCTTTCTCTCCAAAAGTTAACAGTCACAAAGAAACAATCATTTGCAACTTTAGAAAGAAGCTAGCAGCTATAGGGATCTGGAAATAATATCCCCTTAACTCAAAGGACTGATGCATCGATTTAAAAGGGCTTGACTTTAAAGCTGGTATGTGAGTTTACTGGGGCCATTGGCAGAGATGCTAACAATTTATGGAATGCGTTTTGGAAAGAATTAGGGAGGGGAGTGGGGGGAACATGTTGTGTCTTACAAACCCAGAGTTAGGAATAAAGCTCTGAGGGAGAGAGAGCATTAAATATCAAGCTTGCAGTATGCATCGTTTTTAAGGGAATCTGTTCTGTCTCCTTTCTGTTCCTTTTCTTTCTCAAAGCTGACCTCAAGGATCAAATTCTGGCTCTACCGGATGTGCCCAAATCATTTCCATCTGATCTCCAGAATGGCCCAGGAGGCCTGGCCTGGAGGAGCAGCTCCCAGAGAGTGCTGCTTGTGAAGGGACAGAGATAGGATCACATCACTTACTGTGCAGCTTGATTCCAGCTCTGCAGGCATTGTTGCGCTGGTTTTCCTCTCTTTGTTGAGTTTAGAAATGGGCTGTGGTTAACATTCTGGCCATGGATAAAGTTTTTTTTTAAAGGAGCCTGATTCCTATTCTATTTCTCTCCAACCCCTCCCCGCCCACTATATAAACTATGCACTTCCCATGGAGTAACTGACAACTGATGGGTAAACTGAGGCACAGAACAGTTGACTGATGAGTGATAACTCTTTTTAGTGATGAGTCATTTATAGATAACATCTTTCCCTCCACACACCCCCAGCCCCAGAAGCCAAGAAAGAGCTTAATCTAGAGGAAAATATAAGACTTGGAGAAGAATCCCTTTTATTGTTAGTTCTGGAAAGTGTGCTTGGGGCTCAGTTGTCTGGTCTCAGATGGTCACTGCACACTACAACACAAACAGCCTGCTAAGTCGTTGTTTATCTCCATACTGACTAGGCATGATCAGACTAATATATCTGGTGGAAAGAATTTCCACCTGCTCCTAAGGATGACGATATTAGGGTCAGGTGTGAAAATGGGGTACACCAGGGAGGAAGTGTGGGCTAAATTCAGATGAGGAGGAAGGTGTGGGGCAGCCAAGGTTTGCTGCATAGACTGTCTTTGCCTCATTATGTGACTTTTCCTTCTTGATCAAAGACCAGTTGACAAAATAAAGGTTTCTGTTTCTGAACTGTTTTGTCCACTGTCCATCGGTTCTCTCACCAACGCCACACTGCCTCCAGTGCTGTCTCTTTACAGTAAATCTTGGTCTCAGTATCATTCCTCCAACTCTGTTTTTCTCCTTTAGTGCTGTGGTGATTGTTCTAAGTCATTCGTCTCTCCAGCTAAACATCAAAGTCAGTTTACTGAGCTCCATAAAATAAATCCTGGGGTTTTTGGTTGGATTGCATTGAGTCTGTGCATTGTGTTGGGAAAATCTGACTCTGAATCTTTGTATCTACAAATATCTCTCCATTTATTTAGGATATTTGAAAAGGAGGGGTGCAAGAGATGTCTTTGTCTTGTACTTGATCTTGTTGGGAAAGCTTTGGCTTTCTTATTAAGCTTGATGCTATCTATAGTCCTTAATAAATAAACTTACCCCTTCCATTTTTAGATGTTATTTTTTTTATTATGAATGAGTAATGGGATGTCCCAAATTCTTATTTTCACATCTATTGACATCATATTTTTTGTCTATTGATATATGTTTTTCCTATAAAATTGTAATACTATGTCATCTTATTTTGTGGGTAAAATATTTCCATCATCTAAGATGGTGCTTTGCTTTTTGCTAGTTATATCATCAGACTATGGGTAGGCCTGTGTTTTTCTATGCCATACAGAGCAATCTTCTTAATGCTGGTCACATTTCTTTTTGGAAATCAGTCACACCAGGGGTATTTATTGAGTATCATTTATGTGCAAAATGCAGCATCTGATATCAAGGAAAACACCAAATAACAGAGCCCTAGTGTAATGTTCAAACTTTGGAATGTTCAAAGGCTTTGGAATCATTTGGCAAGTTATAAAATTAAATCAGAGGGTTCTGTGTCCCTTAATCTTCCTTTCAACCCAATGCTAACATCACAATTAACCAGGATATAACATTGTAAGTGGGATACAAACCTACAACTTTATAGATTAAAAAAAATAGAGGTCCCAAGAAGGCCGGTGACTTGCCCAAAGGCACGCTGTGAGTGAGATCATTTGTCACCTCTCCTCCACACCCCCCCACCCCCTACACACACACTCCTCACTGCACTAAGGCAGGTAAAAAGCAGATGGCAATAGCAAAGTTTTGTGTGAATCCAGCTTCTGTCACTGATGAGCTGGGTCAAGTTCCTTAAACTCTCTAAGCTTCTGTTATCTCAGTACCATGTTTCTCTGTTCAACCTGTAGGATGGAGAGGAAAAACAAAACCTACCTTGAGAGAGTAGCCTGGAGATCAGGAGCAGGAATATGCAAAATGCTTGGCACCATGTCTGGGATTGACCCTAGACCAGTTTCCATGAAGACTAATATGTTCCCGGCCCTGGTCTAGGAGCTTCCAGGTTATGATATTTGACACAAAGAGCAACACTAGACTACAAAATCACCATCATTCTACAAATGAGAAGGTCTGAAGATCACACAGTGTCTGACCCAGGCAAAGCTGGGACACAAAGTCAGGTGTCCTGGGGGTGTATTGCTTCCAGTTTGCGTGGTGCAGCCTGTTATGTGGGGGTGCCACATGAGGCACATGAGGCCCCCTGCGTAAACATTCTGCCTCACTTAAGTGACTTCTCTGAGTCATCTCATGTGAACTTAAGTCCAGCCACAGAAGCAATCACAAGGCCGTTGTTATCTGGTCACAGGAATCTAGTAACTAATAAACTTCTGGGTCAATTTCATTATTCCCGTTCTGGCAGAACCCCAGTAACTACCCAGGATCCCTACCTTCTCGTAGCCAGTAGCTTCACTCAGCACCTCTCTCTCTCCCCTTTGCTCTGCCTCCTGGATCCTCTTTGTTTTTACAAAGATTTTGAAATCCAAGTCTTATTTTTTTTCATGAGTCCAATTCTGTTTCCATGTGTTTTGTTTTGCTTTTGTCAAACAGAAAAAATTGAGCGACGTAAGACTCACTCATATCTTCCCTCGGGTTAACGGCGTTCTTTCTAAACTAAGACAAAAGTTGGCATTTTTGGAGGGGTAAGTCTATGCAAGCTTAGCGTGTAGTGGTAGGACTTTAATGTGACTGTTAAAAATACTCAAAATAGTTTCAGGACTTGAAGGCTTTAGGCATCCTAGAGACTTAATCCAGTCCCTGAAGATTGTAAAGATTACAGAAAATCCCCTCTAAAACATAAATATGTTTTAGGTGTTTTATGTTGGCCTAAATCTCCTTTCAATATCTTAATTCCTTCTACCTTAACGTTTGATATTTACATGAAATCCCTAAAATTTAAGGCTATCCAATTGCTTTATAATACATTCATACACATATGGTACCCAGGTGCATATTGAATGCTGAAACCATTATTTAAGAATAGTGATGTACAGTATCTTTCCTAGCCATTCAATATCTGTCTACCTGTTCACATGTTTCCAGCCATTTCCCCTTCTTCTCCACCCTTTAACCTGCTTGTCAGGTTCCTTTCCTCACTTTTAATTCTGAGGTCTAAGACAGTCCTAACAAACATGTACTCTATTCTCCAGATAGATAGGGTTCTGTGAAGAAACAGAATCATAAAGCATAAATGTATAGAAAGACAGAGACAAAAGCAAGAGATAGAGACAGAGTTTTATTTTAAGGAATGAGATTTAAATTATTGTGGAATCATCTTAAATGATTGTGGCAGTTGTTGGGTCCCAAGTCTGCATGGCAGACTTTGGAGTCCAAAGGAAGTCGGGAGGCAAGAATTTCTCCAGCCGGGAGGCAAGGACTCCAGCCTTTCCTCTTAAGGTTTCAGCAGACTGCATGAGGTCCACTCACATCTGGAGACCAATCTCTTGACACAAAGCCCACTGCTTTAAATGTTCATTGTCTCTAAAATTTCTTTCATGGTAACATCTAGATTAGTTTGGGTCAGACAATTACATACTATAGTCTAGTGTACAAGTGTTGAACCAAGTGACGGAAGTAAGCCACAAATATGACCTTGTCCCTGACCTTAAAAAGTTGATAATCAAGGAGAGATGGCATGACAAGCAAGTGATTCTGGTAGATGCCATGTCAGGCATGTATATGCTAAAGCCAGGGAGGATTGATGTGGGCCGCTATGCCAGGTCACCCTGCAACAACTAGGGTTTGAGCTGGATGTTCAAGACTGAAAAGAGATAAGGGTCCAGAGGAAAGGGTGTCCCAGCCCCAGTGGTGGAGGGATCTGCGTGATTGGGGTACTTTATGAATTACAGGTGTGAGAGAGAGAGAATGCAGGGCATCCTGGCACAGGATGGAAGGTGCAGAGTGACAGACTGCGATAGTCTGTGAAGAGAGGGTGGTGAATTTTTTATGAGAAAGCCACCCACAGACTCAGCCCACCTTGTTCACCTTTTGGCTTCCATTAGGGAGGAGGCTGTCCCAGAGTCAGCCATGAGGCCTCAGGGAGCTGTGAAGAGGAAAACTCTTGAGGTGACCTATGGTTGATTATCACCTGGAGTCTTCACCACAAAGGACCTCAGGACCCATGACAGGAGGCAAGTGACAGATGACCAGCAGGAAGGACTCAGGAGCTCCTTTTCTAGTAATTTCTAAATACTTGTGAGGTCTCGGGCCATGTTTGGTGCTGCTTAAGGATGTAGGCATATAAGGGTCTGTCTGTGGTGCCAGTATCAAATTATAATTAGCTGAGTGTAAGCAATTGCTGACCTCCCAGGTTTTATACTATTTCCCCCCCACAAAGTATACATTTTTGGGGGTGGAAATGTAACATTGGTTTATAAGACTATGTTTATTATTATTATTATTATATTTTTTGCTTTTTGGGTCACACTTGGTGTTGCTCAGGGGCTACTCCTGGCTCTGCACTCAGGAACTACTCCTGGCAGTGCTCGGGTAACCATATGGGATGCTGGGGATCGAACCCAGGCCTGTGGCAATCAAGGCAAATGCCCTACCTGCTCTGCTGTTGCTCCGGCCCCTATAAGACTATGTTTTAACTATGTTTCCCGATGCTTCAAATATCTATTATCATCCCAAACCCAAGAACCAGTATCCCTGACCCCACTCCTCTACCCCTTGGGACCCCATCCCTATTGTGATCCCCCTGTTCCCTAAGTGTTATACAATTATGTGGCATTTCTGCCTTCTGACCCACTGCTGTCCTCACTGACCATCTTGAACTTGCTTCCATCCATGAGCTGTGGCCCAAGGCACCTGACCATCTTTTTCAATTTTTAATATTTTTTATTGAATCACCATGAGATCCAGTTAGAAGATTGTTTAGTACCCGGTTTCAGTCATGTAATTCTCCAAAAACAACCCTCCACCAGTGTATATTTTCCAACCACCAATGTCCCCATTTTCCCTCCAGCCACACGTCCAAGCCCCCAGTCTGTCTCTATGGCAAACTTTCTCCCCCACCCCCTTATGTTGGGCATTATGGTTTGCAATACAGATACTAAGAAGTTATCATGTTTCTTCCTTGACCTATTTTCAGCATCACTGTATCACTGTCTTCCATTCACCATCGATTGGCTGAACGGGCACCAGTAACATCTCCATATGTCCTGTTTCGTGCTAGTAGAGCCAAAGGGCACCTGCTTGCTCCAGGAACATGAAGAACCTCAAACCATTCCATCAGGTCATGGTAATGAGGTCTATAATTGTTACTGGTAAATGGCATATCAAATACGACATGGGTAGCTTGTCAGGCTCTGCCGTGCGGATGGCATACTCTTGTAGTCACCTCTAAATCCAGCACTTATTGATGAACCGTGCGGCCGTGCGAGCCGGGCTGTGATAGGCTGGTCTGCTGGGTGGAGTTCTGATGAGAGGGAAGTCCGATGTGGAAAATGGAAGCCCTCATGGAGTGGGGGTACTCTGGCTTGTTGTGAGGCTCTGCTGGGGTGGCGGGCCAGGGCTAGAACCCGCCATCCCTCCCGGGTGTCTCGTGAGAGGCTGGGCACAGGGAGAACCAGTAGCAGCTCTTCCCCATGTCTGTGAGTCTCACAGCATGCAGTTCTTATACAGAGTGTTCATTTACAACTATCTTTGTCATAGTGATCCTTTCCCTGTTCTAACTGTCTTTACTTCAAGAGGTTGAAGCAGGCTTCCACCCATGGGCCAAACCTCCTGACCCTTGTTTCTACTATTCTTGGATACTTGTTTCATATTATGCTGTTGCACCCCACAAATGAATGTGATCATTCTGTGTCTGTCCCTCTCCTTCTGACTCATTTCACTCAGCATGATGCATGATGATACTCTCCATGTCCAATCATTTATTATAAAATTTCATGACTTCATTTTCCTAACAGCTGCATAGTATTCCACTATAGAGATAGGCCATAGAATCTTTAACCAGTCATCTGTTCTTGGGTTGTTTCCAGACTCTGGCTATTGTGAATAGTGCTACAATGAACATAGAAGTGCAGATGGCATTTCTGCTGTTTGTTTTGAAGCTCCAGGGTATATTCCCAGAAGTGGGCACCTGTCCATATGAATGTCACCTTACCTCCTGTGATATGGCCTCAACTCTTCCTTAAGAATGTCATGTCTTTGTGTGAGACAAAATGAAAATATCTCTGAGGAGTCCCAACCTCATGAGATTGGAGCACACCTTCCCATTGCCCATCAATTTTCCTGCTGATTCTGTGCAGGACCCAACCCCCATCCTAGAGTCCTAAGCTGGAACTAAGGGGTCTTATCCAAGGCGATGGGATCTGATAGTGGAATCAGGGGCCTTGATGAAGAATTTTCTTATTATCTAACTTTGCTGTGCTTTGGTGAGGGTATAGGCACAGTGAAGGAGCAAGAGACGATGCAGACAAGAAACTGGCTGCCCCTTATCAAGGGTGTGTCCCAACTGCAGAAAAAGCTGTTGCAGTGAAGAAGAAACCATAGCCGAGCAAGTGGAATCCAGAGTCTCCCTCTCTTTGTGCCAATCCTGAAGTTCTGCTGGTTGGAAATCCTCCAATCTATGCTCAAGTTGACTTTTCCACCTCCAGGTGGAAAGGAAGAACGCAGGATAATGGATGGGAAGACAATGAGGGTTTCGGACTCAGAAAGGGCCATTGATCTGACACTTTCACATAAAGCATTCAGGGGAAGTAAGGCATTTTTTAGAAAATAATATTGATGCATAAATGGTTAGGAAAGCTGTCAAAGTGTCTGACTAATAACACATGTGCTTTATTATAAGCAGTGAAAGAAATGAGTAGGGTCAGAGAGCTGGGAGGACATGAGACATCCTTCTGCCCACAGATGAGTCTCCCCAACTCACAAATACTGCTATGCCCAGGTCATGCAGTTATCTGGTAGAAAGAAAAGTATATACTCTTCTTTTTGCAGTGCTGGGAATAAAATCTGCCTTAAAACACACACACACACACTCTCTCTCTCTCTCTCTCTCTCTCTCTCTCTCTCCTACTATAGCACTTGTCCATCTATTGTTGTCATCTAGATTTTTGATCACTTTATCAAAGCTCATTGTAGAAGATTTATGTCCTAAAATAATGGAATTTTCTAGATCACATTCAGTCAAAAAGAATGAGTCAACTTCATTCAAAATTTTTTGACTAAACTTGGTGGCATGAATAGGTAACAATGCATCCCCAGTCACAATTTCACAGTTCTCAAAAGAGAAGAAAATGAAAGAAGTTTGCATGTAAAACATCTAAAGAGAAGACACTGTAATACCAGAGTGGCGTGGCTCCCTGCAATTTTAGGTTTGTTAGTGCCATTTGGGGTGGGCAAAAATCTAACTAAAGGAATTTAACTAAAGGAATTTCTGCTTTGTGAAGACTTTGGAGAGCCCAAAGGTTGGTACCAACTTCCCTCATTTCTAACCTTGTTCTTGTCTTGGAAGCTATGTATCATCAACTGATTATGTTTGGGGGAAAAGAGAAGTCTAAAAAGAGAAGTCTAAACATAATTATCTCATGTAGTGAAATGACTTTCTTTGGACTGTGTGTTTAGGGCCCACTGCAATTTGTAGGCTAAATACTAATGTTCAACGTGATGTTATTAAAAGGGTGGCCCTTGGGAGGTTGATCAGGTTATGAGGGAGGTAATCCTCATATACTGGATTTGTCCCCTTGACAAAGAAACTCCAGGGAACTCTTCAGTCCTTCTAGGATAAAACAAACAGAAAAGATTATTCACCTGTGATCCAAAAAGTAGATTATTGCCTCATGTTCATCTGGAATCCTCTTGATTTTTCACTTCGCCAAACTGCAAGATATACATGCTGTCATTCATAATACTCCTAGTCTATGCTATTTCTTTTATGTGCAGGGACCTGAATGAACTAATCCAAATCTTTGTCAACAAATGCTACATATACTGTATTTAAACTGAATTTACACAGAAAATATACACATTTACAACATTATCTGTGGAAGAGGAATTTTGCCTGAACATTATCATCAGGAAAGTACAAAAAGAGGTAGGAACTTCTTTCCTTAGGAGCAAATAAATTACTGGGTCTTAAAAGTACATAGCCTTTGATAGTAATCTTTATAATTCCTTTTCCACTGGACATCTCCTTAGGGAATAGAAGTCAGCATATTTAATTGCCCTGGGGTTGTATAATAGCTTGAGAAAAGTTTGGGCACACACTCTCTTATGGTTTTCCTGTTTGAGTAATGCACATAAATTCACTGGGCGAGGCTTTGGGAGACTGAGTGCATACAGGCCCACTGGTCCACCCAGGGATCAAAGCATGAAACTAGTTCTTACGCTCTAAAGCTAACTTCAGAGGTACAGAGATAGGATTAAAACAACCCTAATGTTGTTTAGAGTGGTCTAGGGGGTCTAGACTCTGTCACTTTCCAGGTTAATGGATATTTGGCCCTTACAACCCCAAATGTACCACCCTCCTGGGAAATTGAATGGTCTGATTAGAAATATGTGTGCCCATGCAACCCTCACCAGACAGGAGACTATTCTGCAGCTCTTAGGAAAATAGGAAAGAACCCTCTCAAGCCAAGAAAGATGGTCACAGGAGAAAAGATGGAATAGGCTAACTATTGGTTATGAAAGTGCTTACTTTTTTGACCAAGAGAAGAGGCAGGAGGATCCTTGAAAGAGATGAACCTTTGTTTTTCTTCTTTTATCAAGAAAACCTGGAGACACCAGGACAGCCCAAGCAAGAAGCCTATGGTTGATACTTTATCTCCAGCTGAATATCTGTACAGACCGGGAGGAGAAGGCTCCAGAGATAGACCCTTTTGTTGTCTAGTCACTCTGAGATGGCAGGGTCACAGCTTCACTCTGACCTGTTTGTTAATCTTGAGTCCCCTTGGTACCCAGAATGGCTTCATAGGTGGGAGGAGGAGCTTAAGCCAGATCTTGGCTCACATAGGACGATAAGGTTGCGTCCAGGCATAGAGTCACTCAGCAATGCCCATGAAACACCTGTCATGTTTTGTCTTAGACTCTAAGGGAAAGTTATAAGCACTGAAAAAGATTCCTCATTCATCCCCTAGAAGTAAAAATTGACACAAAAGGGGCCAGAGCGATAGCCCAGCGGGTAGGGCGTTTGCCTTGCACGCGGCCGGCCTGCGCTGGCCGGGTTTGATCCCCAGCATCCCATATGGTCCCCCGAGCACCGCCAGGAGTAATTTCTGAGTGCAAAGCCAGGAGTAACCCCCTGAGCATCGCCGGGTGTGACCCAAAAAGCAAAAAAAAAATTGACACAAAAGTAATGGGTTGATGTGCAAGTGATCAAAACATTGGCTGTTGGGTGACATGTCCTGCTGAGCTCTAGGCTCCTGCTACATTTAGCTTATGTGAGGATCTACTCCCTGCCTTTAGGGAATCTCCAGAGCAGACACAATGGGAGATTGGGCATAATTGAATTAATTTCATAATTTTATAAAACAAAAATATTCTTACCAGGTGATCTTACCAAAAGTGGAAATTACCACAAGCGTGTGGGAGTCAGAGGTTAGGTAAGATAGAGAAGGGAACATGTGTGAATAAATGCCAAAACGTTTGATACCAACATAGAACTGAGCATTAAATACAGGCAAAAAAAATGCAAATGATGGCTTCTAAGTGTATGTAGTGCAACCCACAATGTGTAGGAGAAGGAAGAGAGAGTGAGGGAGAGAGAGGGAGATAAAGAACCTGCCATTTAGGCAGGCTATGGGAGGGGGAGGGTATTGGGGACATGGGTGGTGGGAGATGGGCACTGGTGGAGGGCGGGGTGCTGGAACACTGTGTGACCGAAACCTCCAAACGTGAACAACGTTGTAATTGTATATCTCACGGTGGTACAATAACATGTTTAAAAAAAAAACAACAAAAAAAACCCCAAAAATATTCTTATTATGAATCTTGCTTGCTCCAGTTCAATACTCTTCCTACTCTCATGGGTCCACATGAGGGACAGATATGTAAATATTCCAAGAGTACTTGGTCATGTTGGATCAATCATAACGTGATCAGTTCTCCTAGTTCAAAGAGGCATGCCAGTGTGCCTCCAGGCAAACTGACGTGTCTCTGATTCTAAAGGTAATGCCAAAGTGAATTATTCTGACAGATTTTTGACCTTAGTTGAACAAGGGGGCAAAGCTGCTATCGGCTCTCTCTTGCTCAGCTGATCATGAGAAAACCGGGAGGGAAGGTGGATTCTAGCCCTGGCCCGCCATCCAAATAGAGCCTTGCAAGAAGCCAGAGGAACCCCCGCACCATGAGAGCAACCATCTTCAACATCTGGACTCCACAGCTCATCAGAGCTCCACTCGAGAAAAGCCAACTTCTCCCCATTGTGGTTCATCAGTAAATGCACGAACTGAGAGCCTACTACCGAGAGTATCCCACCTGCATGGCAGAGCCTGGCAAGCTACCCATGTCGTATTTGTCAGCAATTATGGCTTTGACAGTGTCTTCTTCATCAGGGTTTTCTTCTTGGCCTTCTGGGACCCCAATGATCCATATGTTGTTTCTTCTGGCTTCATCCCGATTATCTCTTGTCTGTTCGGTAATTGTGAGTCTTTTTTCTATCTTCTGGTGTTGTGTAGCGAATCTTTGGAACTCGTCCTCGAGATCACTAATTCTTTCTTCAGTAGCTATTATTCTGCTATGCTGGCTTTCCATTGTGTTTTTCATTTCATTTACCTCATTTTTAATAACTGTCATTTCCATTTGCATTTTCCTCACTTCTATCATGTCCTCTTGTATTTTATTGAGTTTGCATTCCATTGCTTCCTTGAATTCCTTATGAATTCTTAACATTTCTTTCTGAAATTCCTTATCAGAGTGGTTATACAACTCATTGGTATTGCTTGGCTCATCTGGACTAGTGGATTTCACTCACAGAGCTTGATGGAATTTTACGTTGCTTTTTACCATTATGACTATTGTAGGTTGCAAATATGGGGTCTTGGGGGACTAGATAGTACAGTTAGTAGGTGTCTGGTCTGTGTGCAGAGTTTGGGTGGGTAGCAAGGATGTAGGAACCAAGGTTCATTGGTACCTCATGCAAGATAGGTAGTAAGAGGGTCGCAGAGACGCACTAGTGTCTGCGTGGTTTTGAGTTTTGGGATGTTCTAGGAAGCGCCCAGGGCCCAAAGGGGTCCATGGTGAAACCAAGGCATTTTGCCTTGGTTCCCGTTGATGGAGTTTCCTCTCTCTTCCCTGGGGCAACTTGGGTCCGCAGAGACGCAGGGGTCACACACACACACCTGTGGGGGGGAGACTGACGCTGGGGGGAGACTGTTTTGTATCACACTGTATCACTGTCTTCCCGTTCATCATCGATTTGCTCGAGTGGGCACCAGTAACATCTCCATATGACCTGTCTCATGCAAGTAGAGCCCAACGGCACCTGCTTGCTCCAGGAACATAAAGAGCCTCAAGCCATTCCATCAGGTCGTGGGAATGAGGTCTATAATTGTTACTGGTATTTGGCATATCAAATACGACACGGGTAGCTTGCTAAGCTCTGCCGTGCGGGTAGCATACTCTTGTAATCATCTCAAAATCCAGCATTTTTGATAAACCGTGTGGCGCAAGTGGCCACGCGAGCCGGGCTGTGATAGGCTGGTCTGCAGGGTGGAGTTCTGATGAGAGGGAAGTCCGGATATGGAAAATGGAGGCCCTCATGGAGTCGGGGTTGTCTGGCTTGTTGTGAGGCTCTGGGCCGGATTAAAAAAGACTGCTGCAGGGTACATCTCGATGAGCTGGGCTGTGATAGGCTGGTCTGCTGGGTGGAGTGCTGACGCAGGGGGGAAGTCGGATGTGGAACATGGAGGCCCTCATGGAGTGGCGGGTCGTCTGGTGTTGTATTTGATATGCCAAAAACCAGTAACATTTATAGACCTCATTCTCATGACCTGAACGAATGGTTTGAGGCTCTTCATCTTTCTGGAGTGAACAGATGCCCTTGGGCTACACTAGCACATGACATAGGGCTTATGGAGATGTTACTGGTACCCGCTCAAGACAATCGATGAACAACGGAAGACAAGTGATACAGTGATACAAGTGAAGTTGAATCTAGAGTCTGGAATAAGCTGGCTATATATTCATGGTAAGAAGTAATAATTACATTCTCTACAAATTACATTCTGAACTGCTTTCTGGTTCAGACATGCAGCCCTCCCCCACTCTGCTAGGGAAATCGTCTCTCAGGGAGTCAGCTCTGGAATTGTGAAGCTTGAGCCAAAGGGCCCACCTGAAGTTATGTATTTCAATCTGATCATTTACCTGGCCTCCTCTCTAGATAGCCCAGCCAATGATGGGCTGGGCTGGAAGTTTTTGGCGGGCTTCTATCTTTAAAATAAGTTAGGAGAAAGGAAAAAGGGCTTTTTGGCCATTTTGGCACCTCTTCACCCTCTGCCTCCTCTCTCTTCCTCTCCATTCTCTTCCCTGTTGGGTCTTAGCATGTGGTAGTGGCCATCTTGGCCTAGGATCCTAAACATACACGGGGCCAAGGCCCAGCTAGGAACCTAAAGTCTGGGGTTTTCCTATTGTTGAATTGCATACCATAACAAGTATAAGTAAAGCCTTTTTGAAACTGCTGGATTTACATGTCTTTCTCTGTTTGCTGGCCACCAATTCTCTGGGGCAGAAAGGGATCCCTGACCCTGCTCCCGGATTTTGTCGGGCAACCCAGCGTTCTCCAACAATTGGCTATTAATCCCTTAAGCCCATGAACACCCTTTCTGCCCCATTGGTGGTAATCAAGTTTAGGGAGTTGGAAAGCAGCCTTCTCCATCTCCTTAAATCATCTTCTCCTCAGTGTGCATGAAATAAATCATGCCCAGAAAACAGAAACTGGCAGCTGACACAGGAGGGAGAGATAGAATCAAACCTAGAGCCCTCAGGCTGCTGGAACACAGGAGAGCTCCCCTGTCCCTTCTTGTGAGCTACAGGAAAAAGGGAAGTGATCAAAGAATCTAAAGAAGCCAACAAATTACATTTTAATTCTTCTCTCAGATGCAATTAGTATTGCAAGGAGTCAAGAAACAGTATGTGGTGTTGCTCATAACAGACGAGCAAAAGGTAAGAGTGACATGAGCAAAGGCCTGGCCTAGAACCTTGCCTCATCTCCCAGATACAGCTTCTTTTGCTTCCTCAGGAAATATGTGCATCGGAGAGTATGAAAGCAACAAGTGTAAGGGCTGTGATCAGACTCCTGGGTTCTGGTTCCAGCATTGTCCATGCCTGGCTGTGTAATAATAGGCAAGTCCCCTATTAATATTTATCTCCTTTAGCTTCCTTTGCTGGCAGGTAAGCAGGAAGGTCCAGGGCCTCTGAGGGTGCTACTCATCCCTGAAATGATTGTGCTCCTATTTAATAAAAATGTCAGAAATAATTGAAAGAATGCTAATCAGAGGAAGGATGGATGAAGTTCTGAGGGTAAAGATTATTCTGCCTCATGAGGTGGAAATTTACTTTAACTCCAAGCTAGCCAATGTAAGTGCTAGTGCCTTTTGGGATTCCAGCTCATTAATTTCTGCTCTAAGCTTTATTATTTCCTTCCTCCCGCCTGGTTTGGACTCCTTTTGTTGGTCATTTTCTAAGATCTTAAGCTGTGAAGTCAAGCTATTTATGTGGACCCTTTCTTCCTTCCTGATGTATGCTTGCAGAGCTATAAACTTTCTTTTTAACACTGCTTTTTCCTGTATCCCAGAAGTTCTAGTAGCTCTGTCCTCACTCTCATTTGTTTCCAGGAATCTTTGATTTCCTCTTTAACCCACTGGTTGTTCAGTATTGAGCTCTTCCATTTCCAGGTGTTTGATTTGATTCTCCATTTCCATGCATCATTAACTTCTATTTTCAGTGCCTCATGGCCTGAGACAATCCAAATGATCAATGAAACTAAGAGCTGGGTCTTTAAAGAAATTAAAAAGATTGATAAACTACTAGCAAGACTCACAAAGAAAGAGAAAACCCTAATAAACCGAAGCAGAAATGTGAGAGGGAACATCACAACAGAAATCACAGAAATTCAAAGGATCATCAGAGATTAGTTTGAGAATCTTTCTGCCACGAAACAGGACACCCTTGGGGAAACTTGGAATACCTGGACAGAAGGGGAGAGAGAGAGAGAGAGAGAGAGAGAGAGAGAGAGAGAGAGAGAGAGAGAGAGAGAGAGAGAGAGAGAGAGAGAGAGAGAGAGAGAGAGAAGAGGAGCAGCAGAAAAGGAAACTGGAAACATTGGTGATGGGGAAGAGATGGGTGCTGGAAAATAAATAAATAAATAATAAATAAATAAATAAATAAATAAATACTGGCCCACCACCCCAGCAGAGCCTTACAAGCCAGATGACCCCCCCACTCCATGAGGACCTCCATTTTCCACATCCAGACTTCCCCCTCGTCAGAACTCCACCCAGAAGACCAGCCTATCATAGCCTTGCTCTCGCGGCCACTCTGCGGCTGTGCGGTTCATCAATAAATGCGGGATTTTGAGATGACTACAAGAGTATGCTACCCACATGGCAGAGCCTGGCAAGCTACCCGTGTCGTATTTGATATGCCAGATACCAGTAACAATTATAGACCTCATTCCCACGACCTGATGGAATGGCTTGAAGCTCTATGTTCCTGGAGCAAGCAGATGCCATTGGGCTCTACTTGCATGAGACAGGTCATATGGAGATGTTACTGGAGCCCGCTCGAGCAAATCGATGATGAACGGGAAGACAGTGATACAATGATAAATACACAAACGTTAATAAATAAAAAAGAAAAAATGCAAGTGCCAACACAGTTACTGCCTTGTAAACAGCCAGACTTCACAATTTCATGGCTAATCTCAGAAGAAATGCCAAGTCAAACTCATGAAACTCACAGTTCCACAGGTCTTCCGGCTGAAAATTCTTCGGTCTCTTCTCTCCCGGGAAAGAGGGGGATAGACCTAGTCCTCATCCTGCTGAAGCACCAAAAGTCACCCCCACCCACTCATAGCCATATAGCCACAGTCATATAAACAGCCCAGCTTTACTGCTTCACAACTTGGCATCTGAAGAAATGCCGAAATTACAAAACTCCCAGGTACAGTAGTTTACAGGCTAAAAATTCTGGGGTGTTCTTGGAGGGGAGTAGCAGGCAGCTTCCCTCCAAGAAGCAGTGTGATTACTGCTGGAAGCCCCAGAAATCATATCCACATCTCACAGCAGCTGTCATGGAAAAGGTCCAGCATCACAACTCATTTAAAGAGAGAGGTCAACCAAAGCCTATGAAACTCACAGGTACACCTGTTATTGAGTTAAAAACTATGGGAAACTCTGGGACATTGAATCTAATGTCTTGAGAGGGGTGCAAGCTGAGAAACCCCAGTTCTACAGATCCTAGATCTTATGACTGCAGAACACCTTCAAATTCCACATTTTAGTAGGAGCACAGCAATTTCAATGGAAAAATAGCAGAGAAGCCAACTAAGTTCAATAAACTAAAACTATAACACAGAAGGCTCAGCTAACAACAAACAGCTCAGTAAATCCTCAAACAATTACTTTAATAACCCCATTGTGAACGTGAGACAGAACAGCATCTTGTACTCCCTACAAACCTCAATGAGCTTGGTTAGCATGTGGATATGGTCGATTGTGCTGAATCATTTCTGGAAGCCAGCTTGCTCGCATAGTTGTCCTTCATCTAGTGTTCTGCCAATCCTGTTCAGGATGACTCAAGTGAACAGCTTGTAGATTACGGACAACAGGCAGATGGGGCGATAGTTGCTGATGTCGTGAATGTCTCCCTTCTTGAACAGTAGAACTGTCCTGCTGGTTTTCCATTGGGAGGACACCTTGCATTCAGACAGGTAGCGTGTGAAGAGCCAAGCTAGTGTAGTGATGAATACTGAAGGCAGATTCTTCAGGTGTTCGGGTCTGACTTTGTCTGGGCCTGGTGCTGTTCTCTTCTTTACCAACGAAATGCCATGTCAGATTTCAGAAGGGAGAATGTTGGGAATGACATATCCATCCTGCAGAATTTGGTATGTGGGCAGGTGGATGTGGCTATCAAAGGGATTTGAGTAGAAGTCATGGATAATCTTCTCCATTGCCTTTCTGGAAGATGTGATAGATCCATCAGGGTGTTGGAGGGCAGTCATCTTGGTTTCATAGTTGGCGAAGGACAGGCAGGCGGTGAGAATGCTTTTCCGGCTTCTGCTTAATCTTCCAGTATTTCTGCTCTTCTGTCTTTGAGGTCTTCCTTTATCGCTTCTCTGCACTGGTTTGCAAGCATGGACATTAGCATTTGGTCGCCTGAGGCTCACGCCTTGCCACATTGGCGAATGAGCTGAGAGTTTCTGAAGACAGGGGGCCTTTTGTTTCTTTCTCTCTCTCGGCATTCTTCGCACAATCATGGAGGTGCTGAACCAGTCAGTTGTATTCTTCATCGATGTTGTCAATGAAGTATCGTCCCATGTTGCTGCAATGGTGTCAAAGAGTTCCCAGTTGGTGGTCATTCTGGGAGTTCTTTTCTTAAACGTTGCAGCCTTTTCTCCCCCGTTGCGTGATGTAGAATTTTTCACGAAGGAGATGGTGGTCCGATCCTGTTTGGAATTTGGGGACGACAGCAACATCGGTCAGACAAAACTGTCGATTGAAGATGATGTGGTAAATTTCATTGTGAAACTGTCTGCCAGGAGAATCCCATGTCCAACGTTTCGCTTCAGTCTTCTGGAACTGTGAGTTCCCATGAATGGTCTTGGTGGACATAATGAACTCAGAGTCTCTCACCCTGTTTGTTCCATTCTAGGTCATGGAAAACATGATGAAGCAGTCATCGAAGCCCTAGCAAAACAGGGTGTTCAAACCCAATACATCAAGATTCTTTGTGAGCTGTATTACAGATTCACCACCAGAATCTCACCATTCTACAAGGAAGTGATCATTGATATCAAAAGAGGGGTTCAACAGGGTGATACCATTTCACCAAAACTCTTCAGCTCCACCCTAGAGAACATAATGTGACAATTAGAATGGGAAGGAATGGGAGTGAAGATAGATCGGCAACTACACCACCTCTGCTTCGCTGATGACATCATTCTAATAACAACAAACATTAGCCAAGCAGCACAAATGCTGGCTGACTTCGACCAAGAATGTGGAAAGATAGGTCTACAGCTGAATCTAAAGAAAACTTTGTTTATGAAAAATGAACTGGTTTCAGAGGCCCCATTCACTCTCAATGGAACAGACATCTCTGAATGCAGCAGTTATGTGTACCTAGGTTAAGAAGTCAACATGATGAATGACCTATAACCTTAGCTGTGCAGAAGGAAGAGAGCGGCATGGAATGCCTTCAAAGGCATCTAAGAAATAGCTACAAGGACAAAAGAACCTCTGGCTCTGGGCACATCTCTTTGACTCCACCGTTCTCCCTGCATTAACATATACCTCAGAGACCTGGGCCCTATGAAAGCAGGATG
Source organism: Cryptotis parvus (assembly GCA_021461705.1). Lineage (NCBI taxonomy): Eukaryota > Metazoa > Chordata > Mammalia > Eulipotyphla > Soricidae > Cryptotis > Cryptotis parvus. Next base: position 15,105 of record JAJIBD010003145.1, on the reverse strand, counting down.
AGAATGCTATTCGGGTCTCCCAGAGAGGAATCGAAAGAGCTATGCTTGGAATTTCACGCCTCACTCAAGTGAGAGAAGGAATCCTGAGTTCCGACCTCCATCGCTATTCCAGAATCAGGGATGTTGTCTCGTTTGCCAAGGCATCGAAAATCAGATGAGCTGGACATGTAATGCGATTTGGAGATGACCGCTGGACTAGAGCAGTTACTGACTGGATCCCACGGGATGTCAAAAGATCACATAGCCGCCCACCTACAAGATGGTCAGACTTCCTTGTCAAGACCCTGAAGGAACAGTTTGAGGCTCTTCATATTCCTGAATCAACCAGATGCCATTGGGCTACATTGGCACGTGATAGGGTCAAATGGAAATGTTACTGGAACCTGCTCGAGCAAATCGATGAATAACGGGATTCAAGTGATCAAGTGATCAAGTGAACCCCATTGTGATATACAACAATTTTCACAAACTTTATTTTACTGACTATTTTTTTCTTCATAATTCTACCAACCATTTTGTTGTAACAAGCAATATAAGATATTTTGTGCTATTAAATAGAGGCAAAAAGATACACATGACAACCCTTTAATGTATGTTCTGTAATCCATAGTCTGGAAGGGAAGGAGAAGAGCAAGAGAGAGAAAGGGAGAGAAATAAAGAACCTGCCATGTAGAAGGGCTGGGGAAGCGGGGAGGGATCCGGGACGTTGGTGGTGGGAGATGGGCACTGGTGGAGGGATGGGTGCTGGAACACTGCATGACCAAAATCCAAATATGAACTTTTTAATTGTATTTCTTTGTAATTGTAAAAAAAAATTAAAAAAAAACTTAAATAATAAATAAAAAAATAAAAAAGAGATGTTTTCTACTAGCAATCCTTGGGAAGAAGAAGATGGGAGGCATCACCTTTACCAGTTTTAAACTGTACTACAAAGTGGTAGTAATTAAAACAACACGGTATTGGAGTAAAAAGAGACCCGTGGACTTGTGGAAAAGAGTTGAGTATTCTGACACTCATTCTCGAATATATGCTCATTTAATCTTTGATAAAGGAGCAAAATACACGATGTAGCAGAAGAAAAGCCTCTTCAACGAAGTGGTGCTGGGAAAACTGGGCAGCTACATGTAAAAAAAATGAACTTAGACCTCTATCTAACACCATGCACAAAAGTCAGATCAAAATGAATTAAAAATCTCATATCAGACCTGAATCCATAAAGTAATTCAAAGAAAACATAGGAAAAATCCTCCACAACATTGAAGCTAAAAGCATCTTCAAAGACAAAACACCACTAAGAAAGCAAAGATAAACATATGGGACCACATGAAACATAAAAGCTTCTGGCCTCACAAGAAACGGCAGCCAAGATACAAAGTCAGTCCACCGAGTGGGAAAGAATATTCACCCAATGCCCATCTGATAAGGGGTTAATATCCAGGATATATAAGGCACTGGTAGAACTTTATAAGAAGAAAACAGCCAACACCATCAAAAAATGAACAGAAACTTCAACAAAGAAGAAATTAAAATGGCCAAAAGGCATATGAAAAAAATGCTCATCATCACTAATCATCAGGGAGATGCAAATCAAAACAACAATGAGATATCTCAACCACAGAGACTGGCATGTATCCAAAAGAGCTAGAACAACCAGTGCTGGCATGGATGCGGGAGAAAGGGACTCTCATCCACTGTTGGTGAGAATGTCGACTGGTCTAGCCTTTTGGTTTTTGGTTTTTTTTTTTTGCAATTTTGGGTCACACCCTGCAATGCTCGGGGTTTCTCCTGGCTCTGCACTCAGGAATTACTCCTGGTGGTGCTCGGGGAACATATGGGATGCCAGGTATCAAACCCGGCCGGCACAGGTCCGGCCGCGTGCAAGGCAAACGCCCTACCCGCTGGACTATCGCCTCCGCCCCCCAGTCTAGCCCTTTTGAAAAACAATATGAACATATCTCCAAAAACTAGAAATTGAGTTCCTATTTGACCCAGCAATACCACTTCTGGGAATATACCTTGGGAGATGCCAAAAGCACACAGCAGAAACACCATCTGCACTGCTATGTTCATAGCAGCACTATTCATAATAGCCAGAATCTCGAAACAATCAGAGTGCCCGAGAATAAATGACTGGATAAAAAACTCTGGTACATCTACACAATGGAATACTATGCAGCTATTAAGAAAAAATGAAGTTATGTAATTTGCCTATAAATGGATGGACATGAAAAGGATCATGTTGAGTGAAATAAGCCAGAGGTAAAAGGACAGATATAGAATGACTGCATTCATTTGCAGGATATTAAAAAATAGTATGATACTAATATCCAAGGCCAGGCAAAACATGAATTAGGAGGACTTTTCTGTGGGTAGAATCTACTGCAAGTGTGTGGGAGTTAGAGGTTAGGTAAGAGAAAAGGGATCAGTGTGCTAATAATTGTTGGAAATGATAATACCAGCATAGAACTGAGCAATGAATGTAGGCAAAGGGATAAACATGATAACCTCTACATCAATGTATTCTAAGTCACAATGTTTAAGAGAGGAGAGAGAGAGAGAGAGAGAAGATGCAAAGTGTCTGCCATAGGGGCATCTGGGGGAGGGGAGGGAATTAGGGGACATTGATGGTGGGAAATGTGCACTGGTGGAGGGATGGGAGCTGGAACACACTGTGACTGAAATCTAATCATAAACAGTTTTGTAATTGTATATATCACAGTGTTGTGATATATACACAGGGATGTGATATATATCACAGTCCTGCTCAGTTGAGACCTACTCTGCAGCATTCTTTTTCAAGCCCAGCCCAGGTATGCTGATCCAGAGACTCACATACATAGGGCAGAGCTGCTACCGGATCTCCCTGTGCCCAGCTGATCACCAGCCGCGGGGAGGGATGGCGGTTCTAGCCCTGGCCCGCCACCCCAGCAGAGCCTCGCAAGAAGTCAGAGGAACTCCCACACCATGAGGGTCGCCATTTTCCACATACGGACTCCCCTCTCGTCAGAACTCCACCCAGCAGAAATGCTGATCACAGCCCGGATTGCGTGGCTGCATGGTTCATAAATAAATGCTCAAGATCAAAGGCATCCCACCCTCACAGCAGAGCCTGGCAAGCTACCCATGTTGTATTTGATATGCCAAATGCCAGTAACAATTATAGACCTCATTCCCATGACCTGATGGAATGGTTTGAGGCTCTTTTTTTTTGGGTCACACCCGACGATGCTCAGGGGTTTCTCCTGGCTCTGCACTCAGGAATTACTCCTGGCGGTGCTTGGAGGAGCATATGGGATGCCAGGGATCGAACCTGGGCCGGCATGGGCCGGCAGCGTGCAAGGCAAACGCCCTACCTGCTGAGCTATCACTCTGGCCTCGGTTTGAGGCTCTTTATGTTCCTGGAACAAGCAGATGCCCTTGGACTCTACTAGCATGTGACAGGACGTATGGAGATGTTACTGTTGCCCACTCAAGCAAATCAATAATCAATGGGAAGACAAGTGATACAAGTGATACATCACAGTAGTATAATAAAATTTTCAAAAAAAGAAAGAAAGAAAACAAGAAGAAAAAAAAGATATTTTGTGCTACCACAGGAGGAGACTTGGCAGGGTGGAGGTGGTGATGGTGGGAAACTGGGGACAATTGTAGAGGAAAGGTCATACTGGTGGTTGGTTGTATTGGTTTTAAAACATTGCTCCCCCCAAAAAAAACCTGCGTTATGAAAAACTTCATAAACCACTGTGTATAAAAAGGTTTTTGGAAAAAGTAAGTGCAAGTGCCCAGGTCTGAGCATTGCCAGGAGTGCTCCTAGCCAGGGGTAAGCCTTCGTACTGCCAGTTTTGGTTGGGTTGTAGCTCAAAAGCAAGAAAAGAAAAAAGTGATAAAGATATTTATAAACAGCCTAAGATGTTCTGATGGTCCTAGTACAAATTTATTATGTTCTGGGAATCCAGATCAATAAATGAGCTCATTAAATAATTCACACGGCTTGCTGTGATATAATACAGAGATACATCCATGATCTTTGGGTATTGAAAATAAGGATTTTTTATCACCCTGTTCGGTTTGGACTCCACACATCTTTAACCACCCAAAGAATGAGGAATTGAATGAGGATGTTCTTAAGCTTGTTTTGAATATTGAAGCAACAACCAAAGTGATCAATATAAGCCAGGGCAGTCAAGAAGAGCATAGCATTGAACCTACCAAGACCAAAAGGGAAGGCATTCTCCTTCATTCTATTTAATGATTACTAGAGACACAATTCCCAAGGAGTGACAGGGAGTGGTGGAAGAAAGATGGATGAAAGAGTTTCTTCAGCAGTTGGAAATCATGTTTGCTTGTTTATCTTTCTCATGTTTTTGGTGTCCCTGAACTCAGAGGAGAATAAACACAGGGTCTCCAAGTTGCAGTTGTTGAAGAGTCCATATAATTAGGAATTTAACTGAAAAGTTTGATTTTCTCAAATAACCACGGGACTGGAGTGACTCAGGGTTTAATGAAGACTATAGATTTCATCTCAGGTAATGCATAAAGGGTATCATGAATTAACCCCGAGGAAATGCCAATTGGGGTGAACTGAGTGATTAGAGAGTTACTTTGGGGCTAGTCTACAGAGGGAGCAGAAGTTGTGAGCTGACATCACTGGGACTGAGGCCCAGGAATCTGTGTTTTAATCAGACCTCAGAGGAGTTCTATTATTTATTGATTTAATTTAAGTGTGAAACAGTATTTTGTTTTGTTTTGCTTTTCCTTTTGGGTCACACCCTGTGATGCTCAGGGGCCACTCCTGGCTCTTCGCTCAGGAATTGCTCCTGGCAGTTCTCGGGAGACCATATGGGATGCTGGGGATTGAACCCAGGTAGGCGTGTGCAAGGCAAACACCCTCCCCGCTGTACTATCGCTCCAGCCCCTGAACCAATATTTTGAAGGGAGGTGGGAGGGGAGGGGTATTTCACCTTCACAGCCCTGTTGGTGTGTAATATTGACTTTATTTAGCTCAAGGTCTAGATCCTCTGATGAGGTCCATCCCCTGTCTTGCCAACAAGACCCAGGTATTCCTTCTTTCTCTGCTTCTTTGCAGATGGAAGAAGTTCTGTGTAGTGAAGAAGAGTTAGATGCCAATATCACCTTTTCTTCTAAAATTCACCAGTGTACAGAGATGTAGTGAGAAAATTTAAGGAAGAATGGGACAAGAAACAGCTAAAACAAAAATCAAATAGCTAAAACCAAACAACAAACACTTTGGAACCAGAGTGAAAGTACAGTGGGTAGGGTGCATGCCTTGTCTTCAGCCAACCTGGGTTAAATCCCTGGCACCACAAATGATCCCTAGAGACTATCAGGAGTGATCTCTGAGTGCAGAGTCAGGAGTAAGACCTGAGTATTTCTGGAAGTGCTCACAAACAAACAAACTACAGGGCCTTGAGGAAGTGTGAATTGGAATTTTTATTATCTCCAGATCCAGGGACAAGTTAAAGTTGTTGTACATGGTTTTAGGGGTTATTCAGGAAGGAGAGGACACAGGAGTAGGGTTTATTGACATCCCCTTATTTTGCACAAACCTCAAAGAGGGAAGCAGAGAGTGTCTTTATATGGTTTGTTTCAGAAACAACCATCCTGTCTCCTTGACCCCTTCCTCTTCCCAAGTGTCCCAACCTCACATGAAAACAGTCTCTCAGGTCAAGGACTAGAACAAACTGCAAATAAAACCATCAGTCTTTGCGGCTCTTTGTCTAAAATGGAGTCCCTTATGTCTAGAGACTTATTCTGCTTACCTGAGCCTCTGACAGTGGAACTGGTGTTGGAATATATATATATATATATATATATATATATATATATGTATATATATATGTATATATATCACTGTCTTCCCGTTAATCATCTATTTGCTAGAGCGGGCACCAGTAATATCTCCATATGTCCTGTCTCATGCTAGTAGAACACTAAGGCATCCGCTTGCTCCAGGAACATAGAGGCCTCAAACCATTATATTAGGTCATGGGAATGACCTAATATAAATGTTACTGGTATTTGGCATATCAAATACTACACGAGCAGCTTGCCAGGCTTGCCGTGCGGGTGGCATACTGTTGTAGTAACCTCTAAATAAAGCATTTATTGATGAACCCGCGCAGCCGCTTGGGCCGTGCAAGCCAGGCTATGATAGTCTGGTCTGCTGGGTGGAGTTGTGACAAGAGGGAAGTCCGGATGTGGAAAATGGTGGGCCCCATGGAGTAGGGGAGGGTGGTATGGCTTGTTGTGAGGCTCTGCTGGGGTGGCAGGCCAGGGCTAGGACCCGCCATGCCTCCCGGGCGCCTCACGAGCAGCAGGGCACAGGGAGAGCAAGGAGCAGCACTGCCCCATGTCTGAGAGTCTTGACTGCAGCCTTATAGGAATATATATTGGAATATATATATATATGTACATATATATATACATACATACATACATATATATTGCTTTTGGGGTCATATCCAGCGATGCTCAGGGTTACTCCTGGTTCTGCACTCAGGCAGTGCTAGGGGGACCATCTGGGATGCTAGGGATAGAACCCGGTCGGCCGAATGCAAAGCAAACCCCCCTATCCACTGTGTTATTGCTCTGGCCCCTGGTGTTGGAATATTAACTACCTGGAACAACTGTACTGTGAACAACTTTGCGAATCACAATGTTTAAATAAAATTTAAAAAAAAAACCATCAGTCTTTGCAACTGACTTATGGGTATTGGACTTCACTTATGAGGAGCAGGTAAACCTCTGCATAAGGCAGGAACTGCTGGGCTGGGGGCAAGTATAAATTAAGAAATATGCATGTTCAGTAGAAAAACAATAGGTAGTTTTAGCTGCAGAGCAGAGATACAAATTTGGCATTCTGTGAGCTCTGATTTTTAAATATTTATAGTCAAGAACCTATAGGAGTAATGTTTTCACAGAGACCTTTCTGAGTTTATAAACATCAAAGAGCCCTTTGCTAAGTCTTTTTTTTGCAAACTCATTTAACAGTTCTTCCTTTTAAAGTAAATGATGACTAAATTTTTCTGAGAAATATTAGTAAAGCACTGCCTGAGGTAGGCCTATAGTGCAAGGTGTAACTACCCTGCAAAAAGGTGCCTTTGCTAAAGAGCCCTGGTTGGGATTGGGGATTGTTCAGCCAATTGCAGTTTTACTTTGAGGAGCCAGGGGAGTGCCTTGGCAATGTCATTAGCTGTAGGGCATGGAGACCTGTTCTGGGAAGTAGTGTAGGAAGTTCATGTCTTCTCAGACAAACTCACATTACTCTTACAACTTCATAACCAAATCCCAATTCCAAGAAGTTTCATAAGGATGTTAAGATTTTAGGAGTTTATAATTGAAACTAATCCTAAAACATTATCAATAGAACGTGAACTGGGGAAGGAACTGAGATAATGGTGGTGGGATTTTGAAATGCCAGTGACCAGATTGGTATAATTCCATGTAACTGTAAAATACCAACTTCAGTATTATTGTAAGCTATTAGACAGCAATTTAAAAAATTGTAGAAAACATTGGAGGGACAGTCTTGATAATACAAAGCAACTATTTAAGCGACTGTTGTTATCCCAGTGTATTTTTCAAATGGAGTTTAATTTAAAATTTATTTGCACTGACAGACGGAAGATTACCCTTGAATTCTGACTGTAACACTGAGGTTGCAGTGGAGGAAGGGAACTTCAGAGTAGAGAAGCCCAATGGAAGGGTGGTAATGAGATTATACTTTGGCTGGGGGCATGGGAGGGATGGTAACATTCATTGAAGAGTTGTAAACCTATGCTCTTAATACATGGGCAGTGTTATAAACCCATGTTACTTCAAAAAGAGAAATTATTGAAAAAAATTTGGGGGATTTTGTGAACTTGATCTTTGGAATTTGTAAACTTGACCTTTCCCAAGCAAGGGAAGGAATTGGTCTACACTTATGCATTCCACAACATCACCTTCCTTAATTTTTTTGAAGGCAGTAAGCAGCATGCCAAACATCCCATCAAAAAGAGTGGCAGACTAGGTTTCAAACTGACATGGTCCAAAAACCCAGGCCATACTGCAATATGTTATAAAGGCCAAGGGACATTTTCAAGTCATTGTGTACATAATATTGAGCTTTCAGGGACTGAGGGGTGCTTTATCGAACCTCAGATTCTTTATCTATCAGCTGACTAATGAAAAACCTCCATCCCCCACCCCACACACAGAGTTTTGATGAATATAGAATGAGATAATGCATGTCAGTCAAGCACCCAACTTCTTTTCTGGAACACAGAAGACTTGTAAAACATGGAAGCTATTATTTTTTATTGTGTTTGGGGAGGAGAAACCAATGAGTGGGATTCATCAGAATAAGCACATGGCTTACTCTGATCCAATGCAGAGAAGGAGAAGTGATCTTCAGGGATTAAAAAGAAGTGTTACAAACTTGTACTCTCTCAGACTTGAATTTGACACATCTCTAAGTCAACCAAAGTATGATTGTAAGAGATTGAATGGGGATGTTCTTAAATCTGTTTTGAATACTAAAGCAATTTCCAGAGTGATTGATACAAACCAGGACTGCAAAGAAGAGCGTAAAATTCAAGTCACCATATAAAAAGACATGCTTCTTCCTTCATTCCTAACGCAATAAGTACCCACCAAAAGCTAAGAACAGTGCCATACTGATCCATAGACGCCCCTCCAAAAAAGGTACTAAGACTCAGTCAGATTTCCCCTGGGGGTAGACATCTCCACAATCTTACATGGTCTGCCTTTGAGCACCTTAGACAGATCTCTGTATCTTTCTGATAGCAGATTTTTTCAAAGGAATAGGCTTAGCCATGAATAAATAGTAGCATATCTGAAACATTTCCAATAGTAACAGCTGCTTCTACTCTCAACCTTTCCACAGAAGCACTTAGATTTACTAGGAAAGCTTTACTCAATTCAATTTTATTGAAATTGTGACATTCTGATGGGAATAGATTTCCTAATTATGTATGTAGACTCCCAACAAAAACGTGGTTTTGAGTGGAGAATACTAGAACAATGGGGTCATTCCTACCAGGCCCTCCAAATAATAATAACAACAACAACAACAACAACAATAATAATAATGATAATGATAACAATGATAATGATGATAATGATAATGTACTAAATGTAATTTTTTGTGGGTGATTTTTCTTTGGGGAGAGGGGTCTTCCTACATTTGTTTGACTTTTGGAGTTTACAGAGAAGCTTATCAGTAAAACAGTTTGAAATTTCAAAGGGATATCTGTGACCAACCCTTACAAACACTATATGCAAAATTTAACTCAAAATGGATCAGAGACCTAATATAAGACCCAAAAAGTCATTAAACTCTTAGGAAAGAGGGTAAAAGTTTCATAACATTGAATATGTCAATGATTTCTTGGCAATGACATCAAAGACAAATAAAGAAAAATAGATGGAGTATCATGAAAATGTTGTTTAAAATGTGCCACAAAGGACACTACTAACAAATTTAAAGAGCAACCCACAGTATAGGAGAAAAAGCTTGCAATATTTATTGAATAAGGGGTTAATATTAAGACAACTCCTAAAAAATGCACAATAAAATATTTTGATTAAAAATGTCCAAAGGATTTATATACATTATTTCCTCCAAAGATAACAATCTATTACTCTCCATTTATTAAGGACTAGTGAATATGTGAAGTGATACTTAGTGTCACCATCATTATGGAAAGATAAATCCAAGTTATAGTAATAAACTAACAGTTTTTAGAATAGCAACTATATGGGACTAGCAAAAATAACAACACAAAACAGCAAAAAGATACAACAGAAAATAACAAGAATATGGAGAAACAAGAATATGGAGAAACTGGAATTTCTGTCACCCCCTCCTCTGCCCCACCCTTCTGTGCACTTGAGAATATAAAATGGTACATATCAAATGACTATCACTGAACCGCATCATTTACAGGATCCGTAAGATTCATTTATAATTTCCAGTTGTGTTCTAGGGAAAGTAACTCAACAGTAAAGTCTTGGTTTCTTCATGGCCTGGGATAATAAAACATATTGGTTATGTTTTTGAGGATAAGTCGGATAACATATAAAGAGTACGAGACATGGTATAATTGCTTGTTATTGCCATTTAAATAGCATTTATAGTGTGCATAATTAACTTCACACAAAGTCTTCCAAAAATGCTTGGACTCATGAAAGTTAATTGAAATATGTTTTTGTCTTCCCCAAGTAGACAGTTCTCATTTGTTGTATTAGTTCTTGAATGTTGGTTAAACTCAGTCACACTATTGCAATTTAAGGGATTAATAAAATGGGTGACAATTTGACCAAGAATTTCACCCACTTCCAGCTTTTTCTTTACCATTTGCAAAGCCCAGGAATGCTATTGAGATTGAAATGGAAAGGAGGAGGAGTGAGATTTAAAATGGAAAGTACCATGACAGGCATCTGAAGTTTCTTTTGGATTAGTCTCTGATTAAAGAATGGAAAATATTCTTGCAATGAAAATTCTTGTCATCAAGCCAAACACCTTTGTTGGATTAAGTTCCTCTTGGGAGAACAGCAGCACCTCCTGGGAACGAGGCCCCTTATCTCCTCAGGAACCAACATCCCACCTGGAACCAATAACCACAATATGCGTGTCTGAACTCAGTGTGTGTGTGATCCAATTTTTTAAAAAAAGATTTGGTGTAGGACTGAATTGTGCGATTGTGCCGAAAGAGTTAAATACAAGCGTCTTCATGGTTGTCCTGCTTTTTCTTTTTCCTATCCCCAAAGTACAACAGTTTATATGTTTCTGCAAATTATGTGTCTGTGTTTCCTGGCAAAATAGATGAAGAGGCTTTATTTAAAAAAAAACACAAAGTTTCATACATTTCTTTAAATTATGCCTCTTTTATAGAATTTGGGAAACACAAGAAAATTAAAATCACTCTTAATCATACCTCATTTAAAAAGCCATTTTTTGCTTGCTTTTCAAGCCTTTCCTCTCTCCCTTGAACATGTGTCTCACTTGCTTGTCTCTGTACATCTTTGAATATTTGTTTTTCCACTCTGGAGAAGCCTGTGTTCGCTCTTGAACACGTATTTCCTTTTCCCCCTTCCCCTCACATCTTTCAAAATAAGTTCCATTAAAAATATATCTTAGTTCACCAAAAAATATTTTTTACATACATATAAGTACACACATTCCTATATATTATTCGCATATAATATATATACAAGTACTGGGAACTGACTTTTAATTTAACAGATCATGGACATTTCCCCTGACAGTAAATATTTTCCTGCTGAATGATTTCAAATGAGGGTAGAGTCCCAGAGCTATGGGCAGGTAGAGTCTGGCCAGAGTTCAGGGAACCATACCCTGGGACCAGGTTGACTGCATTTGCCAAACCCACTTTGCTCTAGAGCAGTATTTCTCTTTTTTCAATTTTTAAAAATTTTATTATTTTTTATTATACCACTGTGCAATGTACAATTACAAAGATGTTCATGTTTGGGTTTGAGTCATACATTTCTCCAGCACCCGTACCTCCACCAGTGCCCCATTCCCACCACCATATCCCCAAGTTCCCTCCCCACCAGCCTACATCTATAGCAGGCACTATTTCTCTAATTTCTCTTTCTCTCTATCTTGCACATTGTGGCTTGCCCTACAGACATTTAGGGATTATCATGTAACTCCCTCTGTGTATGCTTCAATGTTCAGTTCTAGTGTGGCACTAACACTTCCCCGTAATTAGTAGAACATTTGTTTATATTTATATACCACTAATGAATGCAGTCATTCTATATCTGTCCTTTACCTTCTGACCAATTTCACTCCAGCATGATACTCTCCATGTCCATCCATTTGCATGTAAATTCCGTAATTTCTTTTCTGATAACTGTATAATATTCCATTGTGTAGATGTACCACACTTTCTTTAGTCAGTCTTCTGTTCTTGGGCATTCAGGTTGTTCCCAGATTCTGGCTATTGTGAATAGTGCTGCAATGGACATGGAAGTGCAGATAGTATTTCTGCTGTGTGTTTTTGGGTCTCTTGGGTATATTCCCAGGAGTGGTATTGCTGGGTCAAATGGGAGTTCAATATCTAGTTTTTTGAAGGAGTGTCCATATTGTTTTTCAAAAGGGCTGGACCAGTCGGTACTCCCACCAGCAGTGGATGAGAGTTCCTTTCTCCCCACATCCCCACCAACACCGGTTGTTCTTGCTCCTTTGAATGTGTGCCATTCTCTGTGGCATGAGATGATACCTCAATGTTGCTTTGATTTGCATCTCCCTGATGATTAGTGATGAAGAGCACTTTTTCATATGCATTTTGGCCATTCGAATTTCTCCTTTTTGGAAGTTTCTGTTCATTTCTTCTCCCAATTTTTGATGGGTTGTCTGTTTTCTTCTCCTAGAGTTCTACTAGTGCCCCATATATCCTGGGTATTAACCCCTTATCAGATGGGAAGTAAGTGAATATTCTTTCCCAATTTGTGGGCTGTCTCTATATTTTGGTCATTGTTTCTTTTGAGGTTTTTCAGTTTTATATAATCCCTTTTATTTATCTTTGCTTGCATTTGCTTTGTCAGTGCTGTTTCATCTTTGAAGATGCCCTTAGATTCAATGTCGTAAAGCTTTTTTCCTATGTTTTCTTCTATGAACCTTATGGGTTCATGTCTGATGTTGAGATATTTGATCAATTTTGATCTGACCTTTGTGAATGGTGTTAGAAGAAGGTCTAAGTTCATTTTTTTACATGTAGCTACCCAGTTTTCCCAGCACCACCTGTTGAAAAGACTTTCTTTGCTCCACTTAATAATTTTTGCATCTTTATCAAAGATTAAGTGACCATATATTGGAGCCGTATGTTTCAGAATATTCAGTTCTTTTCCATAGGTCTACTGGTCTGTCTCTATACCAGTACCATGCCGTTTTTGATTCTAACTGCCTTGTAGTAGGATTTAAAGTTGGGGAAATTGATGCCTCCCATCTTCTTTTTTCCCAAGGTTAGAGCAGTATTTCAATGGGGATCCTATGGTCCTGTGTGAATTGCCCAGATATTTTATGGATATTTAGTAGGTGAGACTCACATAAATGGGAGGATTACAAAATCACAGCCAAGATTAGAAGGGGAGGCAACTAGTAAGATGTGGTGTGGGTCACAGGGATGAAACAAGATTAGGAGGGAGTCAGTGGTGGGGAAAAGATTAAGAAACATCTCTCTCCGAGAGGAACAAGTGTTTTTGTGGAGGCCATTGGGGGTGTTGGCCAACATCTCTGTTCTCCCAAGATTCCACACCCTGAATAGCCTCATGGGGAGGAAAGAATTGGTAGTATCGGGTCTTCTTTATGGCTGAGATCTTGATGATCTATAACTGCCCCCTTAGGGGTGAGGAGAAGAATATGCTTGGGATGATGATCGCTTGGTTTATTAAATGAGGCAATCTGGGTGGGAGTTCATTTTACAAGTTCTGGTGTCCATGGACTAGACTTGACTACTAGAATTTGAATCCATATTCTACTATGTTCCAGCTTTAGGCCTGCAAGTAAGTTGCCTTGCTGCCTGTGAATAAAAGAAGAAAATGGTGATAATAATAGTGCCCACTTCACTGAGTAGTCATGGAAAGTAAATAAGATACTTATGCAAAATTTAGCAAAGTCTGGCAAAAAAGGAAGAGGTCAGTAGAAGAGCTCTTAAATCACCTATATCCTCCATGTTTTTTTGAAGGAGAAATTTTTTAAAAAATTAAAAAATTGTTTTGAATACACAGTCACAAAGTTTTTTCATGACTGGGTTTCAGTCATAACAATGTTCCAACAACAATCCCTTCACCAGTATTGAGTGGAGGAAATTTAATCAGAGAAAAAGATGGGGATAAATTTCAAAGTAGAATCACAAGGGAATAAGTGTGTCCTAGGGGGGATCTTGGGTGGTGGACAGGGCTGTTGTGACAGCTGATTTTAAATGACAATAGGTCGTGGAACTTAAATACTTTGTCAAATACTAGTATAAAATTGACTGTGAAGATACTTTTCAGATATAACTAACATTTAAATCAATAGACTGAGTAAAGCAGATTGTCCTCCACAGTATATGTCTGGGTCATATATAATCACAGTCAATTGAAGGACTTAAGAGAACAGAAAGGAGAGAAGAGGGAATTCTGCCTCCAGTGGATCTTCAGACTTAATCTGTGACATCAACTCTTCCTGGCTTCTTCCAGTCCCAGCTGGCCTGCAGAGTCTAGATAACCTGCAAACCACATGAGTCCACTTCTAAATCTCTTTCAAAAATGTCTATCATCTCTCTGAATATCTATCATGTATTTTTGGTCTATCAATCTATCTACAATTGGTCCTGTTTCACTGGAGAACCCTAAAACTGGTGGATTCATCTAGGAAAAGTGAGAAAGTTAGATGGAGATGAATGTTTAGATAAGATCACTGAAGCAGGGAAGAGAAGGAAGGGGAGAGGGACTGTTGAATTTTTAGAGCAAGAACCACATCCTATTATTTATTGTATTAACACAGTTTTAACACAGTTTTTGATGTGTAAGTCACAACTGCAAGAAAGGAGAAGGAAGGGATGGAAGGAGAGAAGGAAGAAGACAAGGAGAGAGGAAAGAGGGAAAGGGGAGAAGGAAAGAAGTCAGGGAAGGAAGAAAACAGGGCAGAAAAGAGGGGGGAAGGGAAGCACTGGCAAAGGTCAGAGCTAAGACTGTTCTAGCAGTTATTTCCACTTATGATTCCTTGAAACAATATTTTTAAATATTTCCTTTTTCTTTTTTTTTCTTTTTCTCCGATTTTATTTTTATTTTATTATTCCCCAAATATTGTTAGCACCATTTTAGACATACAATTGAAAGATGCTCATGTAGAGTTTTGGATCCACAGTGTTCCAACACCCATCCCTCCACCCAAACCCACCTCCCATCACCAATGTCCCCACCTCCCTCCCCCCTCCCACACCTCAACTACTTGGCGGGTTCTGTGTGTCATTTCTCTCCTCTTTATCTCCCTCTCCCCCGCCAAACTTTCCTGCTCTTCCGTTGAATTCAGTGCATTAAAAGACATTACTGTTTCCACTATTTTAA
>JAJIBD010003144.1:0-129637 GCA_021461705.1 Cryptotis parvus | reverse complement strand
CACTGTTGGTGGGAATGTCGACTTGTACAACCTTTCTGGAAAACAATATGGACATTCCTCCAAAGACTAGAAATTGAGCTCCCCTGACCCAGCCATACCGCTCCTGGGAATATACCCTGGAAAGCCAAAAGCGCTATGCGGAAACACAATCCAGCACTTTTATTTTCATAGCAGCACTGTTCACAATAGCCAAAACCTGGAAACAACCAGTATGCCCGGAGAACTGATGACTGGATAAAGAAACTGTGGTACATCTACGCATGGAATACTATGCAGCTGTCAGAAAAATGAAGTTATGAAATTTTGCTATAAATGGATGGATATGGAAAGAATCATGTTGAGTGAAATTAGTCAGAAGGAAAGGGAGAGACATAGAATGACTGCATTTATTTGCATGGCATAAATATACTAGGTGATCTTACCAAAAGTGGAAATTACCACAAGCGTGTGGGAGTCAGAGGGTTGGTTTAGATAGAGAAAGGAACATGAGTGAATAAATGTCTAAGTTCTGATGCTAACATAGAACTGAGCATTAAGGACAGACAAAAATACAAATGATGGCTTCTAAGCGTACGTAGTGCAACCCACAATGTGTGGGAGGAGGAGGAGAGAGAGAGGGAGAGGAGAGAGAGATAAAGAACCTGCCATTTAGGCGGGATGTGGGGGGAGGAATTGGGGACATGGGTGGTGGCTGAGGGGCACTGGTGGAGGGCGGGTGCTGGAACACTGTGTGAGCCGAAACCCCCCAAAGTGAGCAACTTTGTAATTGTATATCTCACGGTGGTATAATAAAATGTTTAAAAAAAAAAATGGATTAAAGATCTTAATCTCAGAAAAAAAAAAAAAAAAAAAAAAAAGAAAATATGTCTCTGATGGAGAGAATAAAGGGGGTGAGGCCTCAGAAAGAGAGACCCATTAAAGAGATTTCTCCCTTTTTTTCCCTTTAACTTGGAACATTAGCACAATGGGCAGATTGCCAGCAAGGCAAGCAGAAGTGCAGGTGACAAGAGTCTTACTGTATACGGAACCAGGTCCCTGAACCCAATTCCCTGCCAATGCCTGAGACATTGAGAGAGCAGTTCCACCCAGCCAGGACCCTAGCCAAGTTTTTCCCAGGCGGGGAGCCAGGGAAAACTTCCACAGAAACTTAGTTAAAGAAGGAGACAAAAGACTTCTCCCCAGCTTTCAAAGGCTTAATAAAGTGCAGTGGTGTATGTTAAGACTAAATACCCAGAGATTTGAATAAATTAGGAGATCCCTACGGGCTCCCGCACTGGGGTACCCCGAATATTGCTGCACGAATATATTTTTCTGATAACATAAAATACAAAATATTTATATATGTGCATATATCTAAATGTATATAGTCAAACGTATGTGTGTGCATATATCTATACATAGATATATATACATATATCTATGTGTGTATATATCTATATACATAGATATACATACATATATCTATGTGTGTGCATATATCTATATACATATATAGATAGATATGTATATCTATGTATATAGATGTATGCAGACATACATTTGACTAGTGACCCAAGGTCAGATGCAGTGTGATAAGTGTTAACTTTGGCTAAATAGATTGTAATCAATTTTAGACTAAACTATTAAAACACCCTAGACCATATAAGGAATATGTTTTTGCATTAGGGGTAGCTCAATCCATGACCTGGAGGATCAAAGAGAAAGTCAGGACCCCTGAGCCCTGTTCTTTCTAAACGCCAATTTAGAGCCTTCAAAAAAAACATGTGACTGGTATTTACATGGAAAAGCAAGGTTCTACCTTCTGGAATAGTGATGTGAGCCTGGGTTTGAGGTCTAAGCAGCAGCAAAAATTGAAGGGAATTTGGGAGACTGAACATTGTTGCAAGGGGCTGTATGGCCCCTTGAAATAATGGAAATCAGGGGCACCCAGAGATAGACTATCTCTTCCTGCCCCAAATGTCCCCACTCCATCTTCTTAGATTTTGTATTCTGGGAGCTTGACAGCTAAAGCAAGTGTTGGGAGGGCTGAGGGTGCTGCTGTTCTTTAACACATCTCAACCCACTGAACTCAATACATACCTTGTCTTGGAAAAATGTTTGCCCAAACTGAACTAGCATAGGCATAATTTCAGAAACAAGAAGTTATCACTGGATTTCATCTCCTATCCGTTTCCAGCATAACTCAGCTCTCTGCCACCTAAAATGCCCGTTCATTAGACTGAAAAGTTAAGATGAGCTTACAAATATTTTTCTCTTACATCTCAGAGGAGGCTGTGAAATTGAGCTAGAAGCCATTTATGATCTCTGATGAAAGGTACTCATTAAGTATAATTGTTATCATTACCTGAATCTATTTTATGCTCATTTATATATATGCATATATATATATATATATACATATATGCACACATAATGGCATGATATGGTCATAGAAGTCCCAAATCAATATTTGGACCAGATTGCCCTAGTAACTCAGTACCTGCCCTGGGTTAGAAGGTGAGAATTTTCAAGCTGTGGCTCCCTGGGTCTTGTGGCAGCCCTAGGTCCTCGATTCCTGTAGGTGGTACTTTCTGGCAAGCCTAACATTTCATTCCAAAACAAATGTGCCAGTAGTTGGCTTGCTGTGGGTACAATTAGTCACTTTCTCAGAATGAGGAGCAAAGGGCTAATTGTTCTGCAAGTGGACAATTGCTGCTGTAATTATTAGCCCCTATAATTTTTCATCCATACATAATTGCACAATCAGGCGAGGAGCGCCTGGACCATCTTGCAATTCTGCCCATGAGGCGTCTCATTGTTATGCTCAGGTTTTTTTTCCCACTTATTTCGGTCACAGTTGGTTGTGCTTTTCCATGATTGTCCTTTTTGCTCTGTAAAATATCAATGCAAAAGCAGTTTTTAAAAAAGTTTCCTAGAACAATTTAAATACTGAATCAGCCTTTTAGTCATTTGGTTCCTGTTAAATGTAACTTGGATACTTACAAAGGCACGGGTTTCTGGCTGAAGTTTAGAGAATCGGAGACAAAGAATGAAGTTAGAAATACCCCCCCTAGGATCCAGTCTCTGTTCTTCCCCTGTGGTCTTGGCTCTTCCCAAAGTCTCCAAGAAAAAGAATTCTAGTCTCTCTCTTTGAAACTTCATTTCAATATTACACCTCTAAGACTGAAGTGTCTGAGAACCATTAAGTTCTCAAACTCTCCCGGAAGTTTCAGGACATTCACAGAGGCTGTAAATTAAGTGCAAGTTTTTTGGACAGGGTGGAGCCCAATTTGTTTTTACCAGGTTTGCAGCCAGACACCATGTTGAAAGATAAATGAATCCCTTTTAACTTTACTTGGAAAGTGTTAGGTAAAATGCTTTTGGAAGCAGCCAGTCTTTCTCTAAGGCATTTGAGAAAAATCTATCAGCTTCACCTGCAACCCAACTATGTAAGCTTATGTCATACATGTATCTCAGTGAGCCAGGAAGTTCTAAACTTGCCTCCTTCCAATTTGTAAAGCTGCCGGAGAACCCATAGCCACAGGTACCCTACTGTTCCTGTCTCTAGAGCGTGACTAGGTGTCCTTCACAAACAAGCTTCCTCAGCACCCGTGGTGCTATGGGCTTCTCCAAGGATAAAACCTTGGTATCCTCGAGAAAATTCACTTTACCTTTGTGAAATCACAAAGCTCGGTACTACTGGGAAGGGCCAAATTGATTGAAAGGCTTTAGGGGAACCTTGCCATTAAACGGCATTTTGGTTTGTTTTCCCCTTTTTGCTTGTTCTTTCACTGGCACTAAATACAAGAGTCTCACCAAAAGATATAAAATCTACCTGCAAAAGCAGAGAAATTGGTTCCAGTGAGATCCTTTGCAGGGAAAGGTAAACCTGTCTGTATGGTGACTGCTAATGCCCGACTGCAAGCCTGCAGATCTCTCTGACAGCTTGCAAATAGCATTCAGCATTTCCCACCTTAGGAACTTTAACAGCTGTGACCTGAACCCCTCATCTAGGAATGATAATAACCACCAATGATAGGAAATCAGGCACCGCAATGCCGGTACACACAGCGCCCCAACACCACCACCTTTCTATCCTGCTCTGGGTGAAGAGGCTTCTAGAAGTGCCACGTTTGCTCGGATGAGGGTGCATTTGCCAGTCATCTCGATGCAAACTAAGTGCCTCCACAGCATTCATTGAGGGGTGGGGAGCTGAAGAGCCTTATTTTTTGTCCCTAATGTTCACCCCAAAAGGAAATGTGCTTCTTACTAATAATAGAGGATGTAAACCAGAAGCATTGACTCTATTTTTCTGTTCCCAGCTCATTTCGCTAGGCCGATATTTTCCATCGAGCTCTTTTTTTAAAGGCTAAAACAATTGACCTCTTTCTCACTTGCCCTGCTGAACACCAAGGTCTGGCAGGTTTTGTTCAGGAGATTCAAACAAGATCAGCTCTTCCTCCACTAGCACACAGACCCAGTTAACATGTAATAATAGTAAGAGAACACGACGACTGCAGAAAACACCAGACTCTACTTAACACTTTGCCTGTTGACTCATTCTATCTTGCAGCAACCCTGGGCGAAGAAGCTCCAATTAGAATCAGCATCTTAACCAAGATGGAAACTCAGAGACAGTGATGTTCAATAACTTGCCCAAATTATGCAGCTGGTCAGGAGGCTGTTAGACAGACTCTTCTTCCTGGCAGTTATATTATGTTGCCTCTCTGCCAATGCTATTTCACATTTATCTTTTGAAGGGGTAGCCGAGAGCTCTCAAGCATTGCTGGGGTGGAGGGTGGGAGCTGCTTCCATTTCCAGACCCAATTACGCCAAGCCTGATGATTTGCTTTGGGTCCATCAGTGCCATGATGCAGCACAGCACCAGGACCACTCCCAGTGATGCTATGGAAAGGCCCATGCAGTGCCAGGGATCAAACTCCGGGCCTTATGTTTGCCAGGCATGCATGCACTCTACCCTGTGAGGTATCTCCCAGTCCCCTGTTCTGCATTTTACAATAACTGACCCACTGAGTGCTCAAGAAGATAAGGTTAAAGAGGACAGGGCATCCCCTGGTCCCTAAAGCCCTTCTCTAATGCCTCCTGCTGTCTTTTCACCCATTTGTGTTTGGCTCAATTTCTGACTTCCACATTTGATGTGCTAAAAAGCATGGGCCCTGATCCAAAACAGGTTCCCCCAGGTTCTCTTATAAATCTCTGAGGAAGTTTACCAAAGAGCACATATATTAAATAAACAAGTTCATTATGGGATCATGTGTCTACCAAAATAACAAACAACACGCAGAGCTAGTCACATCAGATTTATCACCACCAGGCACTTGTCCATGAGAGTCACCTAACCAGGGAGCTCATCGGTAGTTTTCCACAAACTGTGCAAAGCAAGCAGGCAGAAAAGCAGCTGCAGAGGCGCCTTGGTACCATGTGCTTCAATCTCTTCTGATTTGGCCCCTGTACCATATAATAATGACTTCTGTGGCTAATCTGTATATAAATATCTTTATTGTGTTAAAGTTTGGAAGGAGCTATTAGCCCTTGGAATAATTGTTGCTGTTCCTGTTTGTTTGGTTTTTTTTTAGACAAAACCTATTTGTCTTTAAATTTTTTTTTACTCTAATAACTTATGCCCTTGTTTTAGAAACCTTCAACAAGCCCTGTATAGGCAAGGAGTTGAAAATAGAATCTGGCACAAACAACATTCTATAACATCAAAATGTATGTAAAAAATAAAATAAAAAGTCACAGACAACTTTCTTCCACACTAAATTCCATAAACTGAGCTCAAGAAAATGTACAGAGAGATCCAGTGTCATGTGCCACGTGTATCCTTGGGTGCAGGTCCTGGCCACAATTATGATCATTTTCTCTGTCCTAAAGTCAACATCACACACCCTGACACACCCTCATCCTAATCCCCACCCCCCAGATCCACCAGGGGCCTTTGCTTCTTCCCAGCAGGAGAGCAGGGAGCAGAGAACAAAGACCTCTGCTCTGTATAAGTGTGGAAGAGCACTGCTCCCAGCTGAATTAATAATGGCTTTCAATTCTGTATTTTGTTTTTTTTTTGTAGGGTAAAGGTAGAGTGAGCTAACTCAACGTTAAAAAATTAAAAACTGTTATTGGGGCTGGGGCAATAGTATAGCGAGTAAGGCGATTGCTTTGCATGCGACCAACCTGGGGTTAATTGATTCCCGGTATTGCATATGGTGCCCTGAGCCCCACCAGGAGTTATCCCTGAGCACAGAGCCAGGGTCTGGCCACAAAACAAAACAAAATACAGAATTAAAAGCCCTTGGCAGTTACACCTGGCTATGCTCAGGGGGTTACACCTGGTTCTGCGCTCTGGAATCACTCCTGGTGGTGCCCTGGAGGCCATATGGGAGGCTAGGGATTAAACCTCCAGTTAGACATGTGCAAGGCATGCAGTTTACCCACTGTACTACCTCTCCAACCCTTCTCACTCACTACCTTTTGGACCACAGGAGATTGTCGTCTTTGTAAGAAGCTTGTGAGCAGTGTGTAAAACATCTTTCTGATTGTGTCTTCCATGCTATCCTCTCATAACATACAGTTGCTCTCCAAATTAACCAACTGAAGGAGAAGTCAGCAATCTGTCTTTGGCTTAACCTTCTTTGGATTCCTAGGAAAAACTAAAGGAAAGATTCTGTTTGGCCCATGGCCCAGTCAACCACTTCCCCTGCCAGGAGAATTTTCAACAGGTGCTGCGGTTCTTGAGGATTGGGAAGCAGGGGTCTGGAGAAACAACCCTATTGGCATCCTGCCTTTGGCATCCCATGGATCCTAAAGTGACTCTGTCTACCCAGAGACCTGTAGATCATGGGAAAGCATTTTACCTCTACTCCACCCGAAAGAAAGCACAAAGCCCAGGTTTATTGAGAAGGCAATTTCCAGCAGTACGTTAATTAAGTGTTAACCTTTCTGGGAAGAATTATAAATTGCATAGGAACATAAACGTCAAGCGACGACATTTGAGACCGAGCTGAACTTATGTAATGTTTCCAATAATAAGTGTGTCTATTTAAGATGTCAGTTAAAAAGTTCAAAAACTTGATATGTGGGCGCCATCATCAAGAATGGGTAAGGCCACCTGTTGGGGTCCTCAGGGAAAGTTTCCAGAAAGGTGATAGATTTGGACCTGAATTAAAGCTGATTTTTGGCCTGACAATCAGTTTTCTTTCCATTCTCCTGGGCCTCCCTGAGGCTGGGGAAAATCTTGACAACACGAGATGTGTTTACAAGTCAGACTCAGTCCATTTTAAAGGCAGGAGCTATGATGCTCTTTCCCCTTCCCTTAACAAGCGAGCAGCCCCTGACTGACATGTCCGCACCTCAGTGATGATACTTCTGCTACTCATCTCCAAACTCCTTTCATCTGCTTCCTGGTAAGAGACGCCATGCCCTCCATCTGCCTGACAGATGCCATAAACTGCACATTACTTTGTCAGTCCCGAAATTGGGGCATCGATAACTTCCACAGAAACAGAACTGATAATAATCTTGTGGTATAAATTTGTCTGTTCAAGAATTAGATAAATATGAAACTCTCTTTATTGTCAAGAGCATCACTCAAGGCGTGTGGCCCACCTTGACAGCCTGTGAAGGCTGGACCTGGGGACACCACGAAGAATATTTGCTTTTCCCTGCCTGGAGTTCCCACAGCTGCCTCCCTCCCTTCCTTCTAGGCAATGTCATGGGTTCCACAAAGGCTCACTGGCTCCCTCAGCTATGAGCAGGGCTGACAGCCTGGGAGCAAAGCAGGCCCCTCCAGGTGGGGTTTCAAGCCCTGCTCTGGGATCTGGGCCATGAATAATGCAGCTTGCTCTGGTAATATCTCTTTTTACAGAGATTCTGGTGACAGAGCCTTGACAATAGCACTGTTTGTGTTGGTTAATTTGCATGTAGTGAGAAGCACTAGGCAAGGCAGAGGAAGCCCCAGCATGAGATCAGAAAATAATTTCACACAGACACCCAGTTGACTCAGGCAATTATTTGAACAAAAGGAAATAAATGGATGGAGAGGCTCTGGGCTAGCGTTGGTGGAAGAGTCCATTTCTTCCCACTTGGCTACTTGTCATTTTTAATTATTCTAAAAGAAATCTTGCTCTGGGGTCAAAACCCTTGTTGTGAATGATACCTGTGCTTGAGTGAGTGGCACTTCTTTTCCGCGCACCTTCCATCAACTCCAGACCCCTACCAAAAGCCTTTGTGAAGGATTGAGGGAGTGTTGGCCCCATGTTCCTGCCCACCAGCTTATTTCTTCTTTCCTTCCACAGTGCGACTCTTCCCTGACTAAGAGGCAGACTTAACTTCAAGTTTTACCTTTGTTTCTTTGCAGCCTCCTTAGGAAGCTCCTATTTTGTCCTCTCCTCTAGCTCTACCCCTCAGCAAGGAGATGGCTGGAGGAGGAAATAGCTAATTTTCAGCCTGCTTTTTCATCTTGGGTGTAGATTACTGGGATCAAACTGTCAGTAAAAGAAAATACTCTACTGACAAACAGTTAAAAAGCAACCCTAACTGAAAAAGCAAATCCTGTTCAGCTTTCACTTTTTCAGTTGTGGTAAAATACATATAACAAAATTCAACACCTTTACCTTGTTTAAGGGACAATAAGGTCATGCACAATTGGTATATGATCATTATAAGAACCGTCTCCAGAAATATTTTCTTTTTGCAGGGCTGGGGCACTCAGGAAGTCCAAGGGCCCAAAGTGATTCTCACCAATTAGGTTAACAGTTCAATGCAAGACAGAGGATATGGTGTTTCTTGGGCCCTGCAGTGCCAGGGATTACCCAGGACACCGGGTCAGTACTGGGGACCTCCCAGGCCACTGCCAGAGCTGCATTCCACAATGCTCAAGGAACCATGAAGCTGAGAATAAAATCCAAGTTGGGAACAAGTAAGCGCTCTAATCACTGTACCATCTCCCAACCCCAGAATTCTTTTCCTCTTGCAAAATAGAAACTCTGTACCCACTAAAACAGTAACTCCTGATCCCCTGCCTCACTACCAGAGTCCTCGATAGTCACTGTCTGCTTCTTGTCTGAATGAATGTGACCATGCCACAGGCCTCCCCTACGTGGAATCACACAGTATCTGTGTCACTGTAGACGGCCTGTTTTGCTCCACCTAATGTCTGTAAAGCTCATTCATGTGGTTGCACGTGTATTTATTTTAGGGAGGAACATGGGCTATGTGACACCTTCCCAGGCTGGAATGACCAGCCAAACAAGATGTTCTGCATGGGAATATGTAGTAAGGACTGAGAGGGATTGCATGACTAAGCTTCCTGGTGACTCAGGTAGTCTATGCTCAGATTTCTATTCCTGTGAGGAAAACAAAATTGATTTTTATAACTTGGGTGGTCGTGATCAGCAACGATTTGAGCAATCGCATTGAAACTGAGTGGTAGAACCATGCACAAAGGTCAGATCAAAATGGATCAAAGATCTCAACATCAGATATGAATGCATAAGGTAGATAGAAGAAAACATAGGAAAAGCGGCTTTACAATATCGAATCTAAAGGAATCTTCAAAGATGAAACAACTCAGACAAAGCAAATGGAAGCAAAGATAAACAAATGGGATTATATAAAACTGAAAAGCTTCTGCACCTCAAAAGAAACAATGGCCAAAATACAGAGATAGCCCATAGACTGGGAAAGAATATTCACTTACTTTCCATCCAATAAGGGATTAATATTCAGGATATATCGGGCACTGGTAGAAATTTACAAGAAGAAAACAGCCAACCCCATCAAAAAAATTGGGAGAAGAAATGAAAAGAAACTTCCAAAAAGGAGAAATTTAAATGGCCAAAAGGTATATGAAAAGGTGCTCTTCATCACTAATCATCAGGGAGATGCAAATCAAAACAACAATGAGGTATCATCTCACTTCACAGAGACTGGCACACATCCAAAAGAGCAAAAGCAACCATTGCTGGCATGGATGCGGGGAGAAAGGGACTCTCATCCACTGCTGGTGGGAGTGCCGACTGGTCCAGCCCTTTTGGAAAATAATATGGACATTCCTTCAAAAACTAGATATTGAGCTCCCATTTGACCCAGCAATACCACTCCTGGGAATATACCCTGGGGCCCAAAAACACACTGCAGAAAAACCATCTGCACTTTGATGTTCATCGTAGCACTATTCACAATAGCCAGAATCTGGAAACAACCTGAATGCCCGAAGAATGGCTAAAGAAACTGTGGTACTTCTACACAATGGAATATTATGCAGCTGTAAGAAAATACAAAGTCACGAAATTTACATGCAAATGGATGGACATGGAGAGTATCGTGCTGAGTGAAATTAATCATAAAGTAAAAGACAGATATAGAATGACTGTATTCATTAATGGAAAATATATATATATAGTGTTCTACTAATTATGGGAAATTTTAGCACCACACTAGAACTGAACATTGAATGTACACAAAGGGATTTACATGATAATCCCTAAATGTCTGTAGGGCAAGCCACAATGTGTGTGTGTGTGTGTGAGAGAGAGAGAGAGAGAGAGAGAGAGAGAGAAAGAGAGAGAAAGAAGAAAAAAAATGCCTGCTATGAGGCAGGCGGGGAGGGGGAGGGAACCGGGATATTGGTGGTGGGAATAGGGCACTTGTGGAGGGACGGGTGCTGGAAAAATGTATGGCTGAAACCCAGTCATGAACATCTTTTTTAATTGTATATTGCATGATGGCATAATGAAAATAAGATCTAGTGTGCTAATAATTGTCGAGGGTACTAATGCCAACCTAGAACTCGGCATTAAATAGAGGCAAAAGGATACACATGCAGCCCTTTAATGTACGTTCTGTAATCCATAGTCTGGGGGAAGGAAAAGAAAGAGAGAGAGAAAGGAAAGAAATAAAGAACCTGCCTGGAGGTGGGCGGGGAAGGGGGAGGGAGACGGGGGGGTTGGTGGGAGATGGGCACTGGTGGAGGGGCCGGTGCTGGAACACTGTTGAATTGTATATCTTTTATTTGTATATCCACGGTGGTATAATAAAATACTAAAAAAAAAGAAAAAAAAAAAAAAAAAAAAAAAAAAAGAAGAAAAGAAAATAAGATCTGCATTGGCCGGGAATCGAACCCGGGGCCTCCCGCATGGCGAGGCGAGAATTCTACTACTGAACCACCAATGCCCGACATTGACCCACCAATGAACTACCACTGAAATACCAACTACCACTGAACCACCAAGCCCGACATTTTTCCACATCTGGACTTATTTCTCATCACACCTCCACCCAGTAGACCAGTCTATCACAGCCCGGATCATTGATTGACACCCACCCTGCAGCAGTTTTTTTTTCAATCTGGCCCAGGTATGCTGAACCAGAGACTCTCAGACATGGGGCAGAGCTGCTACTTGGTCTCCCCTGTGCCCAGCTGCTCATGAGGCACCCGGGAGGCATGGCGGGTTCTAGCCCTGTCCTGCCACCCCAGCAGAGCCTCACAACAAGCCAGACGACCCCCTCTACTCCATGGGGGCTGCCATTTTCCACATCTGGACTTCCCTTTCGTCACAACTCCACCGAGCAGACCAGACTATCACGTGGCTCGTGCGCGGCGCACGTTCATCAATAAATGCTTTATTTAGAGGTGACTACAAGAGTATGCCACCTGCACGGCAAGCCTGGCAAGCTGCTTGTGTCGTATTTGATATGCCAAATACCAGTATCATTTATATTAGGTCATTCCCATTACCTAATATAATGGTTTGAGGCTCTTTATATTCCTGGAGCAAGCGGATGCCTTTGGGTTCTACTAGCATGAGACAGAACATATGGAGATATTATTGGTGCCCGTTCTAGCAAATAGATGATCAACGGGAATCTAGTGATCTAGTGATGTGGCATAATAAAAATAATTTAAGAAAAAAAAAAAAAATGAGTTTAGAAGCCTTAGCATGTCACGAGCCTCATTACCCTTGCCCTGCGCACTTCCTCACCATTTTTGTTATTGTTGTTACACAACTCACTCATTTTATCATTGTTTGGGGCCACTCCCAGTAGTTCTCTAGGCTTACTCTTGGCTCTGCACTTAGGGATCACTCTTACTGGGATTGGGGGACGGGACCATAAGGGGTGCCAGGGATTGAATTTGGGTTGGCTGCATACAAGGCAAACTCCTACCTGCTGTACTATCACTCAGGCCCCTAAATCATATTTTATTGCACAAATGAGCCATATCTTTATTCAATTATCTATTGATAGGCACCTTGGCATAACACTGCAATAAACACTATACTATAATATTTTGTGTTTATGGTTTTATATTTCAGGACAGATATCCAAAAGTGGAATTGCTAGATGTAATCTCCAACATCTGTAGGAAGCTTGGTAGCATTTTTCCAAAGTAGTTGTACCAATTGCCCAAATGTCACTCTTTTTTATGGCCAAATAATCCCTCATTGCAGATCTTGTTTCACCGATCTGTTATGGGCAGTAGCTTCTTCTGTCTTTCGGCCCTTGTGAAGAATGCTGCTATGCTCAGGGTGTGCCAGCAAGCCTGCTTTAAAAACACATTTTTAGGAGTTTATTTTCCTGTGATGATAAGGAAGCAAAGGGAGGCCAGGGCACCTGGGAAATAAATTTCCACTCAGTCATCCCTGGCCCTCAAATAGCTGCATCCTCTGTACCATTGGGGGATTTTCAGAGGCAGAGACGATTAGACCATTTCATACTGGGAAACGAGGGTTTGGGGGCTAAATTAGTCATCCCAGGAATACAGCCAGAAAGACCTGAAAGTTAACCCTGGTCTGGCTCCTGGGCTCAGAGACTCTTGGCTATCTCATTCTGCTGTGCAAGTCAGAGCTGGAGATGGTGTGTGCAGACAGGGAGAGACAAGGGCTGACCTGCTGTCCCTTCTCTCTTTCCTGTGCTTGAAAACAAACATTTTTTTAATATCAGTAGAGAGCACGGAAAAGTACATTACTGAGTGTAAAGGATGCAGATGTGAAGGCTGAGTCTCAGACTGAAACATATTTGTTTAGCAGTAACGGTGCAGAAAGGAAGAATTCTTCAAGTCTGCAAGGAACCTGAACAAATGGGCAGCAGAATGCCAGTATTTCTAGTCTTTCCAGGCCAGGTGAGTTTTAAGAAGGGGAGGTACAAGGACTTGCAAGCAGAGAGTCGTCCCACAGGACTCTGTAGGAGAAGGTATCAACCTCAATGAGTCAGTGGCTTCAGCAACATTTGGGGGTACATCTGTCCACGCCAGAGGACACAAAGCTGTCCAATGCTCCTCTGTAGGGGAAAGGCACAAAACTAATGGACATCAAGGTACAAGATAGTCCAGTGGTTGCATGTATACCTCAAATGCCAAGGCCGAGTTCAGTCCTTGGTACCACTTTTCCACTCCCTCCACCCCAAAACTCCAGCATGGCTGGGTGTAGCTCTGGATTTTTTTATGGACAACATCAGTGCCGCTGTGACCAACACGGAAAGGAGAGTGTCCTCTGGAACACCTCAGAGAGGGTTCCATCAGCGGTCTAGCCCACTTACCAGGTGGTCGGTTTGTGACTCCCTGAAAGGCCCTGGACAGACCCAGAACAAACTCAGAACAGGCCCAGGACAGTCATTCGGACTGTGGCAAGGGCAGAAGCCTGGGACTGAGCTCAGGAGCCTGAGGTCTCACTGTACCTCTCCTGCAGTCACAGGATGGTGCTGTCCCGAGACTCTTCCACTCAGGAGCCCTGGGACCAGGGAAGGGGGACAAAGATGAGCAGACACCTGCTGCTCCCTGTTTTTCTTTGTTCTTTCTTTGTTTGTTTGTTTTTGAGTCACACCCAGCGATGCTCAGGAATTACTCCTGGCTCTGCACTCAGAAATAACATCTGGCAGTGTTCTAGGGACCATATGGGATGCCGGGATAGAACCTGTATCGGCCGTGTACAAGGCAAATGCCCTATCCGCCTCCACCTACTGCTCCCTTAAAGAGGCTGTGGTGTTTCTGAGTGGGGCCTGGGCCAGGACAGGGCTACTGCCCCTCCCCCAAAAGCCTGCAGAGACCCTCCTGGCCCCAGCTGCAGAATGATGGGGAGAGAGGGTGGCACCCAAGGCACTGTCTCCACTTTGCTTCTGAGACATTTTGCCGAAGCATCTAAATCCCACAAGAATCACAGAAGCAGATAAGGATGTTGGGGCCTCCCCTTCCCCTGAGGTCTGCATGTCACAACCACCCCATCCATCCACCAAGCCCTAGGAAGCAGGAGCAGTCTGGGTCCCTGGCTCTGGCATGGCAGCACACAGAATCCCAAGCCACGGGCTTATTTATTTATTCTCAGCTCACCTCAAGGGCCACTCTGACTCCTTCTCAGTCCCCTAGGGGACACGGTTGTGCCTGTCCTTGTGGGTTCTGTTTTGGAGAAAGGGAAGGGAGTGAGTACAGAGAACAGGAGGACGTAAAGGTACACTGGAGAGTGAGGGGACACAGAGCAGAGACCAAGAGCAGACAGTCACACTCTCAGCACCAGTGTCTTGTAGTAATAGAGGAGTCTGGGGGCAGTTTCTTACATGGCACAGAGCACAGAGGAGGACACAAGGCTGGAGGAATGTTGCTCTGGCCCCAGCACAAGACTTGTCCATCCCAAGGATGGGGGGGACTCTTTTATTCCCACAGGATGCACCATCAACTAGGGGGCTCACTTTCCTTACAGTGAACAGCCTTGACTGTGCCTGGCCTTGACCAAGCCATCTCTGGCTCCTCCCAAGCCATATTCTTGGCTGGCAAACGGGGGAGAGAAAGTTTGTATGACTTGGGGCTTATTTATTCATGGAGAACAGCACCAACCTGATGCTAAACCCCAGGGCTTGGCATTGGGACTCTGCCTCTACCATTTGGCTGGCAGAACAGAGCACTGTGGGTCCCGACCAGGCCAGCTACCCTCCTGCTCCCACACATCAGTGGCATAAGAATTCCTCATTGCCATTAGCCAGGGTGCAGGAGATAATGCCCTCCCTGCGGCTGCTCCACAGGGACCACAGAGAAGAACCATCGAAAGTGCACGGGGATTGACCTCACTCCGCAGCGCCATTTCAGCTTAATAGGAACAGCTGGTCAGTGAAGTGTTTGCTAGCAATTTAACAAGGCTCAAACAGCAAGAGGCATCTGCCGATAAATCAAAAGGGAGCGCCCAGCTAAATGAGGTTTAATTTAAATTCCTATCTCGAACAGAGAGAAGCGCTTCACCGTGCCTGCTCGTTGCATTAGATCTCGCAAGGCCCAGGCCAGCTCTGCCTGGGCTCCAACTTGTCCCCACCCCCTTCTTTCCTCCCTCCCCCATGCCCAAACCCCTCCAACCAGTGGCCTGTGTGTGCCTCGGGAAGGTGAGGGAGAGGTGGTGCCCCACAACACAACAGAGCTATATAAAAAAAAAAATCAAGACAAAAGGAAGAGTCAGGGAGCATATATCATTCTTCTCTCCCAAAAATCAGAACAAAATAGTCCCAGTTTTCGCAAGCTGAGAAATTCATGAGCAACTCCCCGGACTGAAACCATCCACAGTGGCCCCGCATAGTAGAGGACAGGAACAACCCACGCACCATGAGCCTGGAAAGGGGAGGACTTGTTCCACAGAAATGTCACAGCCATGGAGGAAATATGAGTTGCTGCTTTTCTTTGTTGCTTGCCAAAGAGCTGGACATGCATCTGCCACCAACGGCTCCCCGCAATACCGCTTGGGCCTGGGTGCCATGCACAGCCTCACAGGACCACTGGGAAAACCAGTTCTGCATGGCTATGGTCCCCACTTTTCCCCAATTCTCTTAAAATTCTAGCCCTGGATTGACACCAGGCACGAAGGCAACCTTTGCGGGACACATGCCTATGTGGGCCCCAGCCCAGCTGCCATCTGCCTGTTCTTGACCTTGGGTCACATTGCCAGGATGCAGAGGACAATGCAAGGAAGGAGGTAAGGAACTCAGTACCCAGCATGGGACAGGGAGGTGTGGGGATGATTCAAAAAGCACCAAGGTAGAAGAAGGGACCTACCACCCTACCAACTGGTGCCAAAAAGATGGCTAAAAGTCAGAGCATATTCAATCTACCCTAATCCCTGCCAAGTCTGTCCTCTTGCCTGTTTCCATACTCCTTCTCCACAGCTCTGCACAACTCTTCTCTTCAAAACCATCATCAGCACAAGTTCAGTCATGGTCAGCAAGGTGCAGCTATGCCCACACTCCTTGACAATGAGCCCCTGGGCTGCCAGCAAGGTGATACTTCACCTGGGACAGTGTTTCTTAGAAAGTGTGTATGACTGTAAGAGCAGAGGAGATAAATGTTTACTTTCCTCTCACACGGACCTTCTCAGGGGGTGTTGCAACAGGCAAAGAGACAGGGTCCTTCCACTTTGGAGTTCTATCACTTTTCCTTCAAGCTTTCATCCTAAAGGTCATTTCATGAAAAAAGATTAATCAGGAGACACCTGCCATCACCTCCAGATTCCAGGCAGAAGGCAGAAGGGGAGGGGCAAAAATAAAGGGCAGTCATGACTGCCTGTCTTTTAAGAAATGTGGTCTCAGGTTCACCCAATAGCCTCACTTTAACTAAATCATAGTCACACAGGAAGCTGAGAAATGCGGATCTGCATGCCTGGAAGATGGAATCTTACTCAGTGGGACAAACTGCAGGGAAAAACTGCTGAATCCACTGCAATGAGATAGCACCTCGAGGCCCCAGAGCCCTAGGAGGATGACTCCCTCTAATCACAGCCCTAATGTCTCCTGGAGTTCAGAGAAACTGAAATACTAAGTTACATTTCTTTTAGTACACACTTTATGCCTAGTAAATGTGTAGTGATTGGTCAAAATTAGGCACAGTTCTACATTGGAACTACATCATGAAGTGGATATAGGGAGTAGGCAGCTGAGAGAAATAATGATTTTCTGGCTCCTAGGGGAGATATCACCAGTTTTTCTCTAAAATAATGAGAGTATGAGGATATCTGCTTGGTTTGCTCTCAAGATGTTCTTTAAGGAACAAGGCAAAGTTGATGGCCCAAAGGATAGCGAAGCAGGAAAGAGTTCCATCCTATGTCCAGGAATACTGTGTGTTTGTGTACAGAGCAATATTCAAACACCAGTTCCCACTCAAGGTGTGGTTTGGTTTTTCTTTTTATTTTGAAATAGTTGTAGACTGGCATAAGGTTGCAAAAATAGTAACGTTCCAAGATACCCTTCACTCAGGTTCTCTATACAACCTGGAATCTTACATAACCATTCTATCTTACATAACATCACAGCCAAGAAATGAACTACAATACTATCAACTACAGCAACTGGCATTGTTGATTTTTTTTCATCTTAAACAGAGTGTAGGGTATCTCATCCTGGTTTAAATTTGCAGTTTCAATAATGACTACATGGGTTACACATCTATTTTTATGCTTATTTGCCATGCATGTATCCTATGTGGGGAGGTGTTATTCAAGCCATTTGCCCATTTTTAATTATATTCTACTATCAAGGTTAAAGAGTTCTTTGTATGTTCTGGAAGTCTTTGTCAAATACGTGATTTTCAAACATTTTTTCCTAATCTGTGGTTTGTTTTACAGACTCTTCCATGGAGCAAAAGTTTTTCATTTTGATCAAGTTCAATATATCAATTTATGTTCATGAAGTGTTATTGGTGACTTACAGCTTCAGTCATGTTTTTTTTCTGTTTTCTTCTGAAAACTAGTCTTACATTTCACATTTAAATTCATTTTGAGTGCATTTTTATACAAGGTGTATGATGACATTTTCCTTTGTACAAACGTCCAGACACACGGGACATGTCCACACACATGGCTCAGACACACGGCACAGAGCTGCTACCGGCTCTCCCTGTGCTCAGCTGATCATGAGGCGCCCAGGAGGAAAGGGAAGTTCTAGCCCTGGTCCGCCATCCCAATGGAGCCTCGCAAGAAGCCAGAGGAACCTCCACACCATGAGGGCCGACATATTCAACATCCAAACTCCACAGCTTGTCAGAGCTCCACCCAAGAGAAAAGCCAATTTCAAGCCCTGCTCGTCAGAGTCCCACCCTATAGCAAAAACTATTTCAAGCCCAAGTATGCCTGATACAGAGACTCAGACACGGGGCAGAGCTGCTACTGGTGCTCCCTATGATCAGCTGATCATGAGGCGCCTAGAAGGAAAGGCGAGTTCTAGCCCTGGTCCACCATCCCAATAGAGTCTTGCAAGAAGCCAGAGGAACCCCTATACCATGAAGGCCACCATTTTCAACATCCAGACTCCATAGCTCGTTAGAGCTCCACCCAAGAGAAAAGCCAATTCTCCCCATTGTGGTTCATCAGTAAATGCACAAGATGAGAGCCTACTACTGAGAGTATACCACCCACGTGGCAGAGCCTGTCAAGCTACCCATGTCATATTTGATATGCCAAAATCCAGTAACAATTATAGACCTCATACCCATGACCTTAACGAATGGTTTGAGGCTTTTCATGTTCCTGGAGCGAGCAGATGCCCTTGGGCTACACTAGCAGGTCAGCAAGTCGACAGGATATATGGAGATGTTACTGGTGCCCGCTTGAGCAAATCAATGAACAACGGGAAGACAAGTGACAAGTGACCAATGTCCAAGTTTTCCAATACCATTTACTGAAAAGACCATTCCTCCCTTTGAATTGCTTTGTTCTTTTACCAAAAAAATCAGTTGTTTGTGCTAATTCTTGAGTCCACTCTATCCCATTGGTCTACTCGTGACGATTCCAGATTGTATTATTACAATCACAGAATAAATCTTAAAATCAAATAATATTATTACTCCAACTGAATTTTTTCTTTTCAAAATTATGTCAGCTATTACAGTTCTACTGATTTCACATTTAAGTTCTAGAATCAACTTGTTTATGCCTTCAAATAAAGCCCTGCTGCGATTTCCATATTGGAAGTGTTTTAAATTTATAGTTCAACTTTTGCACCGACAAGCATCTTTATTGTGTTGCATATTTATTATGTTACATCTCCCAATCCCTGAACATGGTATTTTCTCTACTCTTGAAGGCCTGCTTAAATTTTTATTAGCCCTTTATTATTTTCAGCATACAGTTTCTTCAAGTTCTTTAACTCTGAACCTACTTAAAATAACATGGTTTTAACATTTTGAGATGTGCATTGATAGTATATGTAAATAAGATCAACTTTTGGTGGAAGGGCTTTTGGTTCACATCCAGCTTTGCTCGGGGTTACTCCTGCCTCTGCATTAAGGAGTACCTCTTGGTGGTACTCAGAGGCTGTCAGGGATCTAACCCAGGATGACCACATGCAAGACAAATGCCCTACCCGCTGTAATATCACTTCAATCCCAACTGTTGTGTGTTGATCTTGTGCCCTAAAACCTTGGTAAACTTTTTATTTTAGTTCTAGGAGTCCTATGAAATGTTTTTTTTCTATTTATACAGTTTTGTCATCTACAGAGAAAAACATGTTCTATTGGCTATGGAATATCATTTTAATATATTGCTGAATTAAATTGCCAGTAATTTACTTAAGATTTTTGTCTCTGTGGTCTTTAGAGAACTCTATAGAACTCCCCAGCTCTGTCTCTAAGTTTCTGTCTTTCTAAAGTCTCTATATCTCTCATGCCCCTTCCTACATTTATGAAATAAAGTTCTCTTTTCTTCTATATTCTGAAAAAGATGAAGCAAGGCTGATGTTATCTCTCCCTTAAATACTGGATAGAAACAGTGAACCATATAGATCTGAAGTTTTTCTGTTTTGTTTTTGTTTGATTTGGTTTTCAAGACCATGGTTAACTATGAATTCAATGTCTTTAATAGTTATAGAAATATTACAAATATCTTTTTTATTGTGGATGAATTTTATTTATGTGTTTTATTTATTTGGTATCTTGAAGTTATGGAGGGATAACTCCATTTCATCAACATATGGCATCATCTTTGTGTGCCTAGAGCTGTTTGAGTTGTATTATTTATTCTTTAAATATCTGTGTGGTCCAGGGCAAAAGTCTCTTTTATCCTTATTAAATCTTCAACAGTTTTACATTTTTGGCATAATTTTTTTTGCAGTTTTATTTTATTTTATTTTAAATTTTTATTATATCACCATTAGATATACAATTACAAGATGTTCATGTTTGAATTTTGGTTCTACAGTGTCCAACACCCATCCTTCCACCCCTGCCCATCTCCCATCACCAATGGCCCCACTTCCCGCCCTCCCCATTCCCGAACCTGCCTCAATAGCAGGTTCTTTATCTCCTTTCTCTCTTTCTCTCTCCTCGCTTCCCTTTCTTACACATTGTAGATTGTAATATATTCTAGAACATGATTGGTTCTGTAGTTTGATGTACCAGGTCCGACCATGAAAATGGCACCTATTATGGTAGGCGAGTCTCATCTGGCCCTACAGAGGTGATGGACCCATTCCCAAAACCTATCTTGCCTCCTGGGAGCCTCATGGTCAGCTGAGCTGGGGAGAGCCGGTTGGCAGCTCTGCCCCATGCATCTGAGTCTCTGCATCATGGCCGAGAGCCCTGAGGCAGTTCATGGGAGTGGCCAACAGGCCTCTGGGACAGGTCAGAGAGGGGAATGGGGACCCCAGCTCCATCTTCAGGAACACCAGGCGACTTCAGGAACACCAGGAACACCTCTGAGAGCTGCCTACCTGGGCTCAAACTCAGCTGCTCTGAGCTGGTCTTGAGATCAGCATCTCTCTTGTGTGGGTTCTGATGAGCTGTGGGGTTCGGACCACAAAAATGGCGGCTATTATGGTGAGTGAGTCTCATCTGGCTGCTTCCAAGGCCCTACAGAGGTGATGGACCAACACCCAAAACCCATCTTGCCTCCTGGGAGCCTCATGGTCAGCTGAGCTAGGGAAGAGCCAGATGGCAGCTCTCCCCCATGCTTCTGAGTCTCTGCATCATGGCTGAGAGCCCTGAGGCAGTACATGGGTGAGGGCTACCATTCCTCTAGGATGGATCAGAGAGGGAAGGGGTACCCCAGCTCAGTCTCTAGGAACGCCCAGTGACTTCTGCCTCCAAGAGCTGCCTATTTGGGCTCGAACTTGGCTGCTCTGAGCTGGTCTTGAGATCAGCGTCTCTATTGCGTGGGTTCTGATGAGCTGTGGGGTCCGGATTGTGATAATGGCAGCTATTATGGTGAGCAAGTCTCATCCGGTTGCTTCTGAGGCCCTACAGAAGTGATGAGCCCACTCCCAAACCCCATCTTGCCTCCTGGGAGCCTCATGGTCAGCTGAGCTAGGGGAGAGCCAGATGGCAGCTCTCCCCCATGTGTCTGAGTCTCTCATCTTTCTCTCTATCTCTGTTTCTGTCTCTGTATTTCTCTCTCTTCTCCTACACCTTGTGACTTGCCTTATGGTTTATGATGCAATTATCTATGTGTATATTCAGTAGTCAGTTCTAATGTGACATTATCATTCCTCATTTCCCATCAATCTCCCCAGTTTGTTACAACTACAATGATCGTTATGGTGTACAGATGTGAAAGATCCTGGGAAGGACCTGGTCCTAGCCTATGTTGTTATCGAAGCCTCTTGCATGGCTACACACTGTCATAGCTGTGCGCCTGGTCTGCCTCTTGTCGGTTCATCTGGTTGCGGAGGCTGCGAGCCCATAGCCACACCCACTGGCATGGAGAGGTAGGAGCCCAAATCCCTGCTCCAATTCTGATCAGCGTGGCTTCCCCCAAAGAAGAAAAAAATCGGGTGGGGACTAGCCGATTCCCTCAGAGACTCCATGGGCTGCTCCATGTGGGCCAGGCAGCGCAGCTGTGTGTCTGATCTGTCCCTTGTCCAGTTCATCTCTATAGTTACTGTTTTTGGCATATCGAATACACCACGGGTATTGCCAGGCTCTGCCATGGTTTAGGGTTCAACCCAGGAGGCCCAGTCTTTTCCTATGTCAGATCATCCACCATCAAGGGCCCACAGGGCAGGCCCCTGGAGGTGTAGACAAGCCTATTTCCTGTCTGCCACCTGCCAATGCAGCTGGGAACCACATCTGCAACTCCTTGAGGGGCAGGTGGCCGAGTTTTACATTTTTTTTTATCTTACTAAAATTTAGTCAATTTTACTCATCTCAAATTATTAACTTCTAGTCTCACTGAAGTTCACTATTGTTCTGTTTTTAATTTTATCCATTTCTGCTCTTGCTGTATTACTTTATGTCTGTTTACTAGAGGATATGCATTCATTTTAAATATAAGCAAGTAGTGCTATAAGAATTGCTTTTAAAACCCAGAAGATTTTGACATACTGTATTTTTATCTATTCAGCTGAGTCTATTTTTAAAATTTATCTTGAGACTTCCTTTTGACCCATGCATTATTCAGAAGTGTATTATTAATTTCTACGTTTTTGGAGATTATTCAGTTATATTTTGGGCTGAATTCTATAGTCACAGAATGTATTTTTTGCCCTCTTCCTCCTCTCTATAGATGTTGTTCTGACTAGGGGTTGAATACATGTTTGGTTATGGTTTGGTGGTGCTCAGCAGGACAGTTCTACTGTTCAAGAAGGGAGACATTCATGACATCGGCAACTATCGCCCCATCTGCCTGTTGTTCATCATCTACAAGCTGTTCACTCGAGTCATCCTGAACAGGATTGGCAGAACACTAGATGAGGGACAACCATGCGAGCCAGCTGGCTTCCAGAAAGGATTCAGCACAATCGACCATATCGACACGGTAACCAAGCTCATTGAGGTTTGTAGGGAGTACAAGATGCCGCTCTGTCTCACATTCAGTGATTTAAACAAAGCCTTTGATTCTGTGGAGACTGAAGGGGTCATCGAAGCCCTAGCCAAACAGGGCGTTCAAACCCAATACATGAAGATCCTCCGTGAGGGGGGGGGGGCGCCCGGGGGGGGGGGGGGTCGCGGGGGGGGGGGGGGGCCCCGGGGGGGGGGGGACCCCCCGGGGGGACATCATAGGGGCCCCAGGGACCCCGGGGGGGGGGAGAGGGGAGGGGGGGAGGAGGGAGGAGGGGGGCCGCCGGGGGGGGCGAAAGAAAAAAAAAAAAAAAAAAAAAAAAAAAAGATCCCCGAGCTGTATTACGGATTCACCACCAGGATCTCACCATTCTACAAGGAAGTGATCATTGATGTCAAAAGAGGGGTTCGGCAGAGTGACACCATTTCACCAAAACTCTTCAGCGCCACCCTTGAGAACGTCATGTGACAATTAGAATGAAAAGGAATGGGAGTGAAGATAGATGGTCAGCAACTACACCACTTCGTTTCGCTGATGACATCGTTCTAATAACACCAAACATTAGCCAAGCGGCACAAATGCTGGCTGACTTCGACCGAGAATGTGGAAAGATAGGTCTACAGCTGAATCTGAGAAAACTATGTTCATGAAAAATGAACTAGTTCCAGAGGCCCCATTCACTCTCAATGGAACAGATATCTCTGAATGCAGCAGTTATGTGTACTTAGGTCGAGAAGTCAACATGATGAACTACCTAAAACCTGAGCTGCACAGGAGGAAAGAGAGCAGCATGGAATGCCTTCAAAGGCATCGAAGAAATAGCTAAAAGGACAAAGAACCTCTAACTCCGAGCACATCTCTTTGACTCCACCGTTCTCCCTGCATTAACATATGCCTCAGAGACCTGGGCCCTAGGAAAGCAGGATGAGAATGCTATTCGGGTCTCCCAGAGAGGAATCGAAAGAGCTATGCTTGGAATATCACGCCTCACTCAAGTGAGAGAAGGAATCCGGAGTTCCGACCTCTGTTGCTATTCCAGAATTCGGGATGCTGTCTCGTTTGCCAAGGCATCGAAAATCAGATGGGCTGGACATGTAATGCAATTTGGAGATGACTGCTGGACTAGAGCTGTTACGGACTGGATCCCATGGGACAAAAAGACCACGTGGCCGCCCACCTACAAGATGGTCAGACTTGTCAGACTTCTTCGTCAAGACCCTGAAGAAATGGTTTGAGGCTCTTCATATTCCTGAATCAACCAGATGCCATTGGGCTACATTGGCACGTGATAGGGTCCAATGGAAATATTACTGGCGCCCGCTCAAGCAAATTGATGAATAAAGGGATTCAAGTGATCAAGTGAAGTGAAGTGATCAGGGATTACACCAAGCTCTGTGCTCAAATATCCCTCCTGGAAATGGTCTGAGATCCAAAGGTAGTGCCAGGGTCAGAACAAATGTTATACTATATCTCTGGCCCCAGAGCTCAAATACTGTGCACCCCTTTAGTCATGGTGGGTGCACATATAGTGTAGCAGGGGCTTGAACCCTGCAGCTAAGGAGCTTGCATACACCTGATCGTGGTACACTAGGAGTCATTTGCAGTACAAGGGATGAGAGACTTCAGGCACAAATAATAGATGCCAGGATTGTACCCAGCACATGCAAAAGCCTTAAGCATTGACCTTGTGACCTCATACTTGCAAGATAGGCACTTAATTCATTTCCTGGCCTCCTTAATATGGTATTGGTTTTCTAAATATGTTGTTTCTTTTAATGATTCCTGATAGCTTTATCTTGGTGATTTTTTTCATAAGCACCTGGAATTAAAGCCTGCCATTATTGGGTTGTGGTATGTACTATAAATGTTAGTTAGGTAATGTTAGTTAATGGTGTTAAGAGTTTTTTTTCTATATCAATGTACATGTCTTATGTAGTTATTTCAGTAACTGAAAGAACAGTGTTGATGTCTCTCACTATATGTCTATTTTCTTTGTTCATTTATATTCATTTTGTTGCATATATTTAAAAGTCTATTGCTTAGGTACACATTTAGGATTATATGTTCTTGGTTGACGTTCTATTTCTCTGGCCATTTAGTTTACATGAAACTTCACATGATAGGACATGAATAAAGCTTCTCAATCTTCTCTTTAATTCAGTTTTTCACAGCATATTTTTGTACTTTTTTTGTATTAGTATATCACTATATTTGTGATGGATTATTTTTAGAAAACATATATTTAGGCCTTGAGTATTTTTTTCAATTTTGCCTTTAATTTAAAAAAAATCTCTGCCTTTCAATTTTCATACTTTAGACCATTCACATTTAGTGCAATTATTGTCATTTTAGGACTTACTGAGTTATTTTATTGTTAATTTTCTATTTTGTTGTTGTCCCTTTGTGTTGGATTACAGGTTTAGCTAATCTGGGAGTTTTGCTGTTTTACCAACTCACAGTTTAATCTACTTAAATGTTCTTAAGCCAAGGTTTTTTATAATGAGATCTCTCTTCTATGTAAACACTGATAGAGGGTGTGGCAGTTACAGAAGTATCCTTGATTTTGAGTAACTTCTGACTTACTATACATCTACTAAGACTTCTATGTTTTATAGATTGGGCACAGCTCCTCTTTATACCCACTGTACCCAGAGTGGGACAGTTAGAACTTACCAGGAGACTACTACCCTGGCTACTTTGAGACTATAGGAAGATTATAGGATGGATCATATTAGTTTTCTCTCAAGCAGGTGAGTGTGGCCCTTTCAGTATATAGAGAACAAGATACTCTGATAGCTCCTCCTGCATATTATTATCTGCATCCTGGTGCAGATAATAAATAAGGACCTTGTGGGTACCATCTAGATTACATGAGGCTCATGAAATTAAGATGTATTACTTTATACCAGCTCTCTCTCTCTCTCTCTCTCTCTCTCTCTCTCTCTCTCTCTCTCTCCCAGTGTTTTACATAAGACATAATCTTGGTAGAAGGGATTAGTCCTTGGCATAACCTTTGTTTATACCTCTAATAGGGTGTGGCACCACCCTTCTACAATCTGTTTAGGGTTCTTTGTTGACGTGACCCTCCCCTGTCACAGATAGGATTAATTTGGTGTATATAAGGGGACTGACTTGAGGCCCTTTGTCCTTTTTTTCCTTCTTTTAGGTAGGACTCCTCTTGGGTAAGATCCTCTCTCTTTGGAGGGAGATTTAGGCTCTCTTGTATGATCTAAGTTCTGACCAGAGCTAGAGTTCTTTCATTATATTGGATTGCTGTGGAAGAGCTTTTGTACTATTAAAAGCCTTTTTTGGAACTGTACCAAATTTATGAGTTTTCATCCGTTGCCCAGTGGCCTTGGAGGTAGAAAAAACTTCTGTCCTGATACTGTCAGGGACCCTGCAGCATCCCTGACACCTTTGTTTAACTGTTTCTGCTTTCTTTTGGGTTGGAACAAACAAATAACCATATTCAAACATGACAAAAAAGATCTGAATAGGTATTTCTCCAAAGATGATCAAGAGACTACAAACAAAGTCATAAAAGCATGTTCAATGCTGCTAATCATTAGGGAAATGTAAACCAAAACTGCAATGAGATGCCATCTCACACTTATTAGGATGCGACTATCAAAAACACAGAACAGTAAAATGTAGAGAAAATAGGATCCTGCTGAGATGGAGAGATATTACAAAGGTTAAGTTGACTGCCTTGTGCATGGTGGTTCCTGGTTTGATCCCATGGGATAGCGGGGCCTCTAGTCCGCTGTGTGAGTAGGATTCAACCTGGGACACAGAAGCATATGCAGAGCTCACTCACTGCAGCCCTTGGCCATGCAGCCAGCATGATTTTGCAACTGGAAATAACTAGCTCTGGGCAGGCAGTGAGCAGAGAGAGAAAAACAGCACAAGAACCCTGCAGCCATGCAAGTTTGTAAGAAGGTGACGGTACTGAATCATCACCCCTAAACCAGTTCTCTTGATGCAGACCTCCACCTCTTGTGAACTTCAGGGACTCACATGCAGGTGTGTGCCAAAGGAAAAGCAGGAGCAGCCTTTACCTAGTGGCAATGATGACTCTGCCGGAGACACACGGCCAGGAGCTGCAGACCTGCCATCAGAGAGAAATATGCTTTGATAGCTCCTCCTGCATTAGCAAGTGAATTCGCCTCTCTACAGTTTATGTGTCTTAAAAGCCAACATTTTCCGTGCATTTCCGCTGTGGAAAATGATCATCCCACAATTGGCACAGAAAGATGATTTCCTCTGGTGGCATTTCCTTTGAAACCCAACTGCCATTTGCACAGTTTTGTTATTTAAGACAACACATTGCCTGGCTGCTTGGGGAACAGAACGTGAGTAAATGTGAGTAAACGTGAGAGCTAGGCTCAGCTCCTGGGAGAATCAAAGCCAGATCTGGGTGAGAACCAGGCAAAGAACACCCACATGCTTTAGTCAGCTCCCTGGTGCTGGATCCAGGGATCGGGTGGGAGATGGGGATACAGGAGTGACTATGATACATGCACCCTTTGCCTGCACCCCAAGAAGGCCCCTGCTCTGCTCACCGACTCTATTGTTTACTGAGAAGAAAAGCAGAAAATGTTCTTCACTTGAGGTCAGTGCAAATGTGAATCAAGAATCTGTGTCCCAAAGCAGGGGTCTTGCCTTCTTAGTCACCCCTGAGCTGCCACATGCCTCACACTCATTCTTCATGTCCCTTCCAGTCCCTTCTTTAATGTCTGTGGCCTCAGAATGTCTTCCTGAGAAAGATGGTTCAATTAGGCATTGAGCTTAAATAAGCAGAGTCATCATGAGTGGAAAATGGGGGAGTTGGGATGTAGAAGCTACAAAATGAACTCTGGAGTGGCATTTATTGACCATCTCCCAAGGATGGAGTCTAGTAGAGCTTTTTTTTTTTCACTTCAAATAAATGTGAAACCTAGTCATGTCCTTTTGGTTCTTTTCAATGTCCTCAACTATCTTCTCTGGGAAATCAAATTCCTTCCAAGATCAGAACTGCCATGCTTTTTCCTGGAGTGAACACCACTTCTCTGAAGGAAATGGGACCTGATCCTCAGCCCTGCACAGTGAGCTGGAGCCAACCTCCAGGATGTCAAATCCACTGTCACCAACTCCAGGAAGCCACACCACTGCTCTACATGGCCTCCATCCACACGCCAGCCATACACTGATGTCATCACATGTGCAATGCTGGTCTTCCCTCCCACTAACCACATGCCCACAAAAAGTTTTTTTAACAGTTATTGAATAGATAGATGGATGGATATTTTGGTGAGTAAAAGGGTGGGTGGGTACAGGTATGGATGGAGGAATGGAAAAACTGATAGAATGGTAATGGAGAATAAGCATTTGGATCTGTGCGTGAATGGGTGGGCTGCATGGGTGGGTGGAAGATGGACAGTGGGTGGCTGGGCAGTTAGGTAAGATAAGA
Source organism: Cryptotis parvus (assembly GCA_021461705.1). Lineage (NCBI taxonomy): Eukaryota > Metazoa > Chordata > Mammalia > Eulipotyphla > Soricidae > Cryptotis > Cryptotis parvus. The sequence continues at coordinate 101,461 of JAJIBD010003144.1, read as the reverse complement.
GGGTAGAGCAACAGGCTCCCTAGGCACCTAAAGTCCCTGTGCAATGAGTTCAAGCACCAGCCTTCCTTTCCAGAAGATTCCCTGCCTTGCAGGAGGACCCAGCATTTCCTCTGACCACCGTCTGTGGCTCATTGCTACGGAAGTAAGGAGCAGGACTGGAGCACTCACTCTCGCCCACACTGGCATCTGTGTCTCTGGCCCTGAGCTGAGAATCAAGACAGTGCTTATGCTTCAAGGCCAAAATCAAGCCTCTGCCACCACCCTATTCTTACTTTAAATGCGATCCACCAGAATAGGAAAAAAAATTCTGTTGACTGGCCCAGCAGCAGCTCATCCCAGCTCTACAAGAGTGAGGACTCTGGTGTTAGAACAGTGGGCTGCGCCGAGCCCCTTCCTAGTCTCCCTGGGTAGGGTTGCAAAGCTGGGGTCTAAACTGGCTTTTTAGGCCTGGAAACTGAGGCTGATATTTCTGACATCAGGCTGCAGGGGCCTGAAGAGGAACAGAGCAGGACCTAAGACATGTGGTGCTGGGCTGGAGCTGTTTCTCCCCCCAAGAGTGTACACCAGAGATGAGCTCCTCTGGCAATTTCTCCCCATTCTTTGAGCTTGGAACTTTCTCTCTAATCTGGCAGAGACAGGCAGCAGATGGGAGTCCGGCTGGGGTTCCACCACTGTGTCAGAGCAGAGGGTGGCTGCTTGGGAAGAGCACCTTTGAGCCCCTTTTCTTCCTCTCTTTTTATTTTTTATTTCTTGTTTTTTGGACCACACCCAGTGATGCTCAGGGGTTACTCCTGGCTCTGCACTAAGGAATCACTCCTGGCAGAGCTCGGGGACTGTAGGGGATTCTGGGGATCAAACACGGATTGGTCACCTGTAAGGCAAGTGCCCTCTCTACTATCCTATCACACTGGCCCTTCTTTTCTTTTCATCTCTCTGACTCTGCTCCATGTGAGGCCTGCTCCCTAACGCTTTCCTGTCAGCCATCTGTGCTCAAGGCCAGGTCTTCTCTGAGCTTCCTCCCAGCTCTCGTATTTTCTTTCTGAGGAATCAGGCATGATGTCTCTGCGACGGTGCCCAGAGTGGAGATGCCTCCTCATTCCTTCGAGGACAGTCTGCTCAGCTGCAGCCTCCACCGCCTAGGCGGAACTTCCACTGAGCAGCGTGGCTACACCTGCATGGAAAGTGGCTCCAAATACATCCGGCTTCTCCGTCAGTATGGCAGTCTCTAGAACCATTGCTTGAGCAATTGTTGGAGGAACTGGCTTCTCTGCCCTCGGAAGTTATACCCCCCAAGAGCTGGGACACTAATTCAAGTTTTAGGAAAAGAGACATCGGCTCAAGAGGTTATTCAGAGACCTTGAAGGCCTGGGCCCAGGACCTGAGTCACTCTGATGTCACTACGCCCTCCAAAGCAGTTTAGTAGCCGGCCGGAGCGATAGCCCAGCGGGTAGGGCATTTGCCTTAAACGTGGCCGGCCTATGCTGGCCCAGGTTTGATCCCCCGGCATCCCATATGGTCCCCTGAGCACTGCCAGGAGTAATTCCTGAGTGCAGAGCCAGGAGTAACCCCTGAGTGTCGCCGGTGTGACCCAAAAAAGAAAAAAAGAAGCAGTTTGGGAAACTTCAGGGCACAGAAAGAAACATGACTGGTTTTTATGTATTTATTATACTCAGTTCCTGGGCCTCACCTGGCAGTGCTCAGTGCTTTTTCCTGGATCTGCACTCAGGAGTCACTCCTGGTAGGGTGAGAGACACCAAATGGGGTGTGCAGGATCAAACCTGGGTGGGAAGCAAACAAAGTCAACACCCTGTCCACTGTACTATCCCCTCCAGCTCCACAGTTTCCCATTATAAATGGGAAAAAAAAGATATCTAGTTCTTTCTCTACCTTCACAGTTAACCTGAAGGAGGCTGGGTTCTGGCAGAACCATGCTTTCTAACTTCAAAGTGATTCCAAAGGAGCCAGAGTGATATATAGCAGGGAAGGCATTTGCCTTGCAAGCCGCCAACCAGGTTTTCATCCCTGGCACTCCATATGGCCCTCTGAGCCTGGCAGGAGTGACTCCTGAATACAGAGCCCAGAGAATGCCCTGAGCACCACCAGATAGAATCCCAAAACAAACAATGTGATTGCATAGTTTAACAAAGCCATCCCCATAGTTCCTCACGGGGAAAGATGTGAGGCACAAAACCCCTTTAATTTTCTGTCCAAGAAAGTCCCATGAAGCGAGGATTTCCTTGGACTCCTTGCTCAGTGGTCTGTCAGCCTGACAGAAGGGGTCTGACATGTGGGTTTTCTGGGTCCTTCGTGAGAAACCACTTCAGTCCAGAAGAGTCCAGCTGCCTGCCAGGACAGGGGAGAAAGAGAACAGGGACTCCCTAAGGAAGCATGTCAGGCATGTCAAGCAACGGGCACTGACATGCTTCCTTCTATGCTGGGTTTAGGTACCACCCACTACTGCCCCCAGGCTCCCCTCCTGCTGAGGACTTGCCCCCATCATTGTCAACACTTTGTCTTTAGAGCTGTGTCCCCTCACTCTTCCACTGGGCCCATTCCTTCTGGCCTGTCATTTATGCTGGTTGCTTTCCATTCACTCATGTCAGATGCCTGCCCCATGTCACCTGGTGGTTCTGGAAACTTCTGCATCCTAGTCACTGCCTCCATACCTTGACCTCCAGCCTGTCGCTGGGTCAGTTATGGGGCGGGTGGGAGGGTGGCATCACAGGAGATGGATGGGACCAAAAGAAAGATGGCAGGTAATTATGACCTTTTGAGGGGAGGGAGGGGGACACACCTGGCATTGCCTAAGATCTACCCCCAGTTTGGTGCTCAGTTGTGCTTGGGGCACCATGTGTTTCCGGACTGAATCCAGGTACTCTCTTACCAGACCTCTCTCATAGTCTAGGCCTTCATTTCCCAGGCCTTTTATCTCTGTCACAGAACCAGGCTTTATCACACTGTCCCTTTGCCTCAGGCAGGAATGGCTGTTTCTGTTATCCATGTGGCTACCTTCTCACATTGACCTTCAACCATGCCCACACATCTGTGAAAAGTCTCTCATTCTAATTTCTTTTTATCCTCCCTCCATATACCACCATTCCATATAGTTGGTTGTTTGGCAGAACCCAAGTTCCAACACCCTTCTCAAGGCACCTATTACCTATTGCTGCAACAAACCCCTCGATCAGCAGCACTGTCAACTCCAGTTATCTGTCAGTGTTACCTTGACACTGGTAACACTGGCTGCTGACTCAGCTCAGGAGGGTTGTTCTCACTCCAGGTTTCTCACAAGGCTTCAGTAAGATGGTTGTGTAAAGATGAAGATTAAGAGCTGGAAAGATTTTAATTCTCACGCCTCAACTGTTTGCAACCTCAGCTTGGAACCCCATCCCAGTCGCCTCCCCTACAGCCTCTCAGCTTCCTTTCCACATGACAGCTGGATACTCAGGGCAAGGGTATGAGGAGACACATACAAACTGAACAGTTGAATGACCTCGCCTTACAGGTCATACATTCCTAAAGGCTATACTCAAGACGAGCCAAGAGTTTGAAATAATTGTGAACATACTTTAATATCACAGAGGATAAATTCTACATGCGACACCTCTTCCTCCGTCACCATCTTGGCCTAAGTCATCCACCCCTATTCCCAAATGTCCTCAGAGCAGAGGTAATAGAGTCTCTCCTCAGCCCATGTCACTGGGCCCCAGGCCCTGTTTACTCAACTCTAAAATTTCTCTCAGGTACCTCAGCACCTCTCTGTCCCCATGGGTCATGCCCTCTGTCATGTGCCTGACAACTGCACATCATGAACATCCTACATCTGAGGGGTACACCTCACACCACACACTTTCCTGACTAGGTGCCTGAGTACCAGAGAGGTGAAGGAACTTGCTCAGAGACATGTGGTTAGCCAAAGGGAGAGATACCAGCACTGTGTGGGTGTTCCTGGAAGACATTCTCCCACCAGAGACCCAAGATGGAATCTTGCTTCTTCATTCCAGACCCCAAGCACAGAAATGGTTGATCAAGACATAAACGTTTCTTATTCGCTTTGTTCCAGTTAACCAATTTACCATTTAAGTAGGCATTTCCAGATTTCTGGACGTCATCATTGCATGAAGGAACTATTCTTACTCTTAAGGAACTTCCATTCTAAAATTGTAACAAGACATAGACAGAGGAGAGAGACATACAGAGACACTATGCTTGTCTTTTTTGGTAAGGGCTGGGGGAAGAGCAGAGATGGGAGAGAAAAGAGAAAAGGAGAGAGAAAGATGGGCACTGTTTGCTGGATAAAAATAGCATGAGAGACAGCAAAGAACTCCATGGTTCTGTCCCCAGGATGAGGGGGGTTTTGAGCTCTGCAACTATTTATTTATTTTTACATAGGAATCAGCCATTTTTTGTGACTGATAAAATCAAGGACAATTAGACCAAATTGAGCCTTAATTTTGGATTGAAAGTGTGATTCTTCCACCAGAACTCCTTCCCCACAACATCTGAAATTACTAACTAGCTACAGAAGGCACCCGAAGCCGTCAGCCCAGATAAGTGTGAGCTTATTGCTTGTCAAAAAAAAAAAAACAAAAAAACGTAGACACTGATAAGATCCCGCTCCTGCAGGGCATTATAAAGTCTAGACAAGATGCAGATTAAAGAAGCACTTCGGGGAGCATTATTTAAAGCACTTGCTTGTTTACAGTTAACTCAACTTTGGATGGAAGGAAAAAAAGTGACCCAAGAGTCCCTAAAGTATCTGGGTTGTTGGTTGTGGGTTTGGAGGGATGAGGGGTGGAAAGTGGGGGGGTTCAATAGTGGGACGCACTGTACTCAAGAGCCAGACGTTCCTTTCAATTTCATTCTCTAAAATGTGCTGAACTTCTCGCCTGGAAGTCAAAGATTCTACCTCTCCTCTTCTCTCCCAGCTCCTCTTCTTTGCGACTCAAGTATTTAGAAGCACAATATCTAATTTCAGATTCTGAGGTCATGGGCTGCAGCACTAGTAGGTACAGTAGGCGGGGCACTTGCCTTACACAAATGTAATGCAGGTTGGAATCCCGGCACACCATCTGGTCCCTGAGCCCCACCAGGGGGAATCCCTGAAAACAGAGCCAGGAGTAAGCCCTGAGCACCACCAGGTGTGGTCCAAACACAAACAGAACCCCTCCTTAATCCACCACTATGTGAGACCTGTACCTCTCTCTGAGTCTGAGGCTCAAACCTGTTGTGTGTTGGGCCCACAGACAGGATGAGGGCTATGTGTGAGGCATTTAGCACCGTATCTGGCACCGAGGGGGAGTTCAGATATATTTGCCATCATGGTTATGTTCACTACCATGCTTATGTGGCTGCGTCATGTCCCTAGGCCACTTTCCCAAGTGCCTGTGAACTGGTATCATCAAACTTCACCTGACTGCTCTTCCCTTCCAAAGGCTCTGTCTGCTGGGAAGCCAGGGTGTGAGTCCTGACAATGAGTGCAGACCACCTCCTGCTTCTCCCTGTGTTCCCTGTACCAGGGGGAAGAAGAGAATAAAGCTTTGCAGAGGAGCAGCTTGGGCAGAGTGCATGCTGGAGACCTGGGTTCAACATGTTCCCTTGCTGCATAACAGCAGTAGCCCTAAGCACTGTCAGGTGAGGTCCAGTTTGGGGGTCACACTCAACGATGCTCAGGGCTTATTTCTGGGTCTGTACTCAAGGATCACTCTTGGGGCTTAGGGGGACCATATGGGGGTTCTCTGGGGATTGAACCAGAGTCAGATGCATACAAGGGAAGCACCCTACCCACTGTGCTATTGCTCAGGCCCCTGTATCATTTTGTTTGTTTTTTAAAATGCATTTAAAAAGTCAAAGATGTCTGTCAAGAGCATAATAGCAAGCAATGTGCCTGCCCACCTGTTTCCCCCATTTCTCATTCCTCAGACACCTTTCTCTTTCCACTGTTTGCCTTCACATCTGCAGGCAACACACTGCATGCTTTCTTCATGATTCTGCTCTAGGCTTGTTTTGAAATACCAAGTTATATAGATACAGCTGCCTCTGCTCCATTCCCTCAGTATGTCAACAGAAGTTTTAGCTAATTCAGTGGCTGGAACTGTGTTTCCCCATGGTTGAGCCATCTCATATACAGGAATGACATTTTCATGAATTTACTTTGTGTTTTTCCTGGAGTTAGTCTTCTTGTTTTTCTCTATGTAACTGCTGATGTCACTGGTGAGGTTGGATCCTGAGCAAGTAGAGCACTGGCAAAGAAGCCTCTATGAGCCACTTGGGGGAATATCTCACTCTTGGGTGGAAAAGGGATATTGGGAGGAAACAGGATATGAACTCTGTCAGCCAATCAGGTAGGGTATGAAAGGAAATTAAAACAAAGTGTGTGTTTAAGCCAGTCAGGTAGGGCATGACAGGGGATTAAAAGAGTGTGTGCTTCTGTACAGGATGTGTGATTAATGTGTTAGCTACAGTAACTATCACTGATATTTATTCCGACCTCCCCATGAAGTCCCTAATGTCCCTTCATACCCTAGAGTACAGTGAGTCTTCATCGGTGCCTTTTCCCTAAAGACCCTCCTGCTGGCATGCCTTGTCTGACTTGAGGGGGGAAGATTAAGACACCAACTCAGTGGGCACGCAGGGCTTCTTTTCACTCTTGTGTGGAAAATTCCTTTGCCTTCAGAGGCTCTCCAAGGGAACATTTGGGGACCATGCTTTCTCAGGGAGAAGGAGCTAGCCAAACTGGTTCTTTGTTTTTTGTTTTTTAATCAAAATAAGTTTGTTTTAATTACTACTAGAACTACTCTTATCCACATGCCCTTTTATTTATTTTTTATTTATTATTATTATTATTTTATTTATTTATTTATTGCTTTTTGGGTCACACCTGGCAATGCTCAGTGGTTACTCCTGGCTCTGCACTCAGGAATTACTCCTGGCGGTGTTCAGGGGACTATATGGGATGCCGGAGATCGAATCCAGGTTGGCCACGTGCAAGGCAAAGGCCCTACCCGCTGGACTATCGCCCGCTCCCCCTCCCCCCCCACACACACATGCCCTTTTAAAGGTGAAAAATAGAATCCCCTCTTTGGTTTTAAATCCACTCCTATTTTGCTTGCCTGATTTATACAATGGCAAGAAAGAAATGCAGCTGTTACTACTTCCAGGTGCTCACACAGTGATTTAACTAAATGCTATGAAAGCCTTTCTAAGTAAAAAGGCCTCCTGGGCTTGTTTTAATGAATAGATAAAGCTAATTTGTAATTAGTACATTTAGTTGTTAATATGCAAATGAGGCCTGCTGTTATCTGTAATTAGTACCAAATTCTTGACTAGCAAAGATGCTACTAACAAGCTTAGGAAAGTCTGTGATCCTCCAAATGCCCAATGACCTCCTGACCTTATCTCCAGCCTGGATCCCTCTTCCCCTCTCAACTGTGCAACCTTCTTCTGAATCCCTCCACTCTCTATTCTCGAAGTCTTTTAAAAAAGTCCAAAAAATGGAACTCAACAGAAGAAGAGGGACACACACACAGAATGATTACACTAATTTGCGCGATAAAAAACAACAACATAGATGAGACTAATACCCAAGGACAGTAGAAACAAGGGCCAGAAGGACTGGTCCATAGTTGGAAGCTTAACATATGTAAGTGGGCGGAGAGGGAAGTTAGGATAGAGGAGGGACCACTATAACAATGATAGTTGGAAATAACCAAAATAATCACTTTGAATATGAACTGAGTGCTGAAAATAGGAAAAGTACCTGTACCTGTACAGTTCAGTACCTGTATTGCAAACCATAAAGCCCAAAATAAGAGAGAGAGAGATGAAGACAATGACGAAGACGAGGGAGGACGAGGAGGAGGACGAGGAGGACGAGGAGGAGGAGGGATGAGGAGGAGGGAAGAGGAGGAGGAGGAGGAGGAGGTGAAGGAGGAGATGGAGGAGGAGGAGGAGGAGGAGGAGGAGGAGGAGGAGGAGGAGGAACAGGTAGGGGGATTGTGGCAGGAGGGGAAACTGGGAAAATGTGCACTGGTGAAGGGAAGGGTATTGGAACATTGTATGAGTGAAACTCAGCATGCACAACTTTGTAATTGTACCTCATGGTGATTCAATTAAAACAAATAATAAATAAAATAAAAATCAAGGGATCAGGTGATAACACAGCAGGGAAGACCCTTGCCTTGCAGTAGCTCACACCCATTCACTCCCTGGCACCTCCTCTGATCCCCTGAACCCAGCCAGGAGCGATTCCTGTCATAGAGCCAAGAATAAGCCCTGAAAACCACTTTTGCTCCATGCCACTCCCCAAAAAACCCAAATCCTAAATGAATAAGTAAAATAAAAATTAAGTTCTATTCCCTCCCTACACTTGTGACCCCTTCTGAGAAATCCATCCTGATACTGCTGCTGTCTTTCCTTGTTTCTCCTTTCCCAGCTAATTTCCTGCCCTCCAATGAGCCCTTTCCCATGAAGCTCTTTGATTCAGAGTCTCCAAATCCTGCAGTGCAGGTCTCCTCGTGCACTGCCCACCACACACCACACACCTACGTCTCACCTGTCTCTGAGGCTGCTGATGCTGCTTTTTATTTTACATTGGCACAACCATGTGTGCTTGCGAGTGCTCGTGTGTGTGTGTGTGTGTGTGTGTGCGTGCACGTGCATGTGTCTGTGTAGATGGGAGCACAGACAGTTTCCCCAGTTTCCACACCAACTCTCACAGCTCCATCCACATCCAGGCTGTCACGGTGTGGCTCTTCCCAACCACCACTTATATTACTTCGTTCAGCTTTAGTTTGGACACAGTGGTCATGGGAAGACATTCAAGATTCCCTATTTTCCTTGTCTGATGTAAGTGTCCTTCCCATTCACTTCTGCAGTACCCCGTCCCCACATACACACACAATGAAGCACTCCAGTATGGGAAAGGCCCACTGGTTTCTGCGTCATTCAACAACACAGGGGAGCTGGGCAGCCCCCTCATCAATGGAAACACTACAGACCATGGAAAGTGGGCCAAGCTTGTCTCCTCAGCTAGAATTTGAAAGTTCACCTTCAGTTCTTACTGATTAGGTAACAAACTGCCTAGTCCCCATTGTTCCTAAGGGTAACTGGAGTCTTAGCCCTGGTCTATAGACAATGAAGACTTTCTCAGGAAGGCCCAAGTGAACCCTTGCATTCATTCTTACTGCTACTCCAAGTATATGCCCCATTCCCCATCCATGAAAGGGCTGGAAAGTCAATGCTTTGCTACCCTGTTTTGGAAAAACTAAGGCTGGGATCATACCATCTCTAGACGTCCAGCTCCTGTGGCTGACTTCCCTGTCCTGTTGAGGGGAATTCAGGGTGTGGGCCCCAGTGAGCTCATGTCCCATCAACTTAGCCCCTTGAATTCTCTCACCTCCATCACCCACATCTGCAGCCACCAGCCCCCAGTGCAGATGAAATCCTTTGATGGCAGGCTCTAACAAACGCGAGGAAGATTTTTCTCTTTGGTAGGAACATTTGAAAGAACATCTTTTCAAGTGCGTTGAAGATCAGACTATGAATAGGATGGGGGGTGTGGTAGGAAGAGATTGTGAAAGGAGAGGGTGGTGTCCCACAGCTTGGTTTATTCTGAAAGGGGCAGGGGTGGTGCTCACGCTCTTTTCTTTACAAAATGACAAAATCACTGTGGGGACATTTACAGCCAGAATCTGACATTTTTAAATCTCCAAAATCATCAAAAAGAAAGCATACCACGTGCATTGGCAAGGAAAACATTTTTTTGTAGTGGGGTTGTCTGAAAGGCATCCACGGAGCTGGTTGGCTTTGTCAAGATTTGCTCTCATGGTTTCTGGATATTGGAAACATTCACATTTTCTGGGCAGCATTTACAACATGAGTGTCGAGAGGACTTTGTGTTTACTTAGAAGTGTCTGTACACACAGTCAACATTATAAACCCTCTTCCTCTTGAAGTGGAGAAAGGACAGCAGTGGATAATACTCAGGGTAGATAGGGCCGGAATGCTAAGTGGGTAAGGTGCTTGCTTTGCACACAACCGACCAAAGGTTCAATCCCCAGCATCCCACATGGTCCCTTGAACACTGCCAGGAGTGATCCTTGAGTGCAGCACCAGGAGTAGCCCCTGAGCACCAACAGGTGTGGCCCAAAAAAACAAACAAAAAGAAATACTGGAGGTGGAGAATTCTATCCACCCCATTCCCTGACTTGGGCCCATCTTCACTATTGGTTTTGGAGGCCAATCCCAAGCTCATCCCTAAGTCTCCTGGAAATGAAGAGGCTTCAGTTTTCATCCCAAGTGAAGAACTTCCCTAGAAGTTCTCCGTCTTTGACCTCACACCATGAGAGGTGACTTGTTGGACAAAATTCAAGAACAGCAGTTGAGTCAGAAGGTAGAGAAGCAAGAACATTAGTTTTCTAGAGAGGAGGAACTGGAGAGATACTTCACTGGGCACTTGCCTTGCACATGGCCTGCCTGGATTCCATCAATATGGCTCCCCAAGTCCATCAGGAGTGATCCCTCAGTAGAGGGCTAGGAGCAAGCCCTGAGCACTGTTCAGTGTGTCCTCCCATCACTCCAAAATATTTCCAAAGAGGAGGGAAAAAGGCAAACTGAGTTTCCCAGACTTTTGATTAACTATAAGGAGTCACCTTTTCCCCTCAGTCCCCACTAGAGATTCTACCAAGACATCAGCCTCGTCCCTAGTTACTTGTCCTTTAGGGTCCAGTGTGATGCCCAAATTCAGCAAAGCCCAGCATTAATGAAAACTAGTGATAACAGGGGAAGCCTTCTGTGCCAATAAACAACCATTCTTAGCCAGGAAAGAGTCCAAGAGGGAGGAGCAGGCTTGGGGCTCAGGGATGACGGCCAGGGTGGACTATGCAGTTAGAGCCTCAACCAGCTTTACTCAGCTCACCCCTTCTGAGACACTCTCTTCCATGGCCGTGCTAGTTGGGCTAGTCTGGAGGTACCCAAGTTAAACCAGCAATGCTGTACCATTGCACTTCCACAGATGTGACCTACACAAAGAGGAGCTCTGAGGAGTTATAAACACAGGTTGGCTGTCTTGTTTGGAAACAGGTCGGTCAGATTCGACCATCCTGGAGTTCTCTCTGCCTTTGTAAACACCTAAGAACATGCTTGCTTGCTGGGATCAAGCATGGAGAATTCCCCCAACCAGAACGCATTGCATCACGGCCCATGTGAGGGGCACTTCTGCAATGCTGGGACACTACGCTGAAGCCTTAGTTTTAACCATGTCTCCCAGACTGCTACTTGGCTTGTACAACCCTTTGAATTTTCATTACAGAGGTCTGGCTCCTCGTTTCAGAAAAAAAAAAACTATTTTTACATATATACAAAAGTCTTTCCTATCATTTTCCTCAAAAGCGAGAATCTTGGGGTTCACTGATAGCCTGTGCAGGGTTAAGAGCCCTACTTAGCAGCAGGAAAGGTCAGAGCGAGTGGGGCAGAGATGTCAACTGTTTGGTGAAGGATGGAATTAAACTCCTAGTCCTGAAGATAATGTCGTTTATACTCAGGCAGATTCTTAATGATGCACCTGAAGTTTCTATAATAAGCTTAATAATAAGCATCTATAATAAGCATGCAACCAGAATTGGCAGTTCAACTTTTAAAGATCCCATTTTAGAAAGTGACCCCCCCAAACATGTCCTTCCAAGGAGAATGTTCTTTCCTGCTATGTACAAGATACTGAGTTGTCACTGAACACATTAGAAAAACTCAACAATTTCCAGGGAGCTGGAAAGTCTGCAGGGGGCCATCACGGAGAAAGGTGGGTCAGGGAAGGAGATGGGCATAGGGGGAGGGTGATCTTCAGGTTTGTAGGGCACTGACTGGGCCTCGGGAGCCCAAGCCTCCAGGTCGTACCTCCCCCTCACCTATCACCACCTCTTTCCTGGGTTTTTCTCTGGTTGCTGGTGACTCACGGGAGCAGCCTCTGTCTGGGTGTGTTTAGTGACACGGCTGGTAATGACTTTGGAGCAGGGTCCCTTCCCAGTGTGATTTATTGCTGACTAGCGGGGCTGTGACTCTGAGCAGCTGAAGGGGACGTTGTCACCCAGCTACAACAAGCCTGGATCTGCCTCTATCTCTTTAGAGGCCACTTTTCCTCCCCGGTATTCCCAGCGCACTTTCCCAAGTGGTCACTCTGACTGAGGGTTTTGGAAATCACTGTCCAGTATGGTAGACTTACAGAGCTGGAAAGACAATCCCACAGGAGGCAGCTGAAACACAGGGTGTACAGGGAGCTGAGTGGGAGCCTCCAGAGTCCTCAGGGAGTGAGGACTTAGTCAGTGCTAAGCCAGTGCTACCCTTAGCCAGTGCCAGCTAAGGGTTCAAGAGTTGACGGCTAGCTCCATCCCAGCTTAGCTCAGAGGAAGTAGCTTGATTCTGAAACCCTTGTGGGTGTCCCCAGTGTTGAGGGTGATCCTGGCCTGTCAGGCTGGAGAAGGAGGGCCAAGGACTGTGTCCCGACCTCTCCCTCTCTGACAAGTGTCCAGGCCCGAGGCTGCACAGTAGGGACAGCCTGAGAAGGGCATGGCTATCTGCTTGGCATTTGTGTCTGGCACAAGGTGGTTTCAGGGACAGGAATGAACCTTGCCAGTCACACCCAAGTAAGTGGAAGAGGCGGAGTCTGGGCTTCCTGCTCACAAAGGGTCTGCTAGTTTCTGAGGTTTTTGCACCGGGCACCTTCTCCTCCCTCATCCACGTAGGAAGTATGTCCCAGAAGACCGGTGTCTTCTATGCGTTTCAAGGTCCAGTTAGGACTCCAACTCTGGCACTGGATGGATAAAATTCTTGTCTCTAGGCAGGTGCCTTTGCCCATGCTGTCAGGAATTCCCCTAAAATGCTTCTCTGCCCACCCACAAAATCCAAAGTGACCAGGATACCTCCTGCCCTGAAGAGCCATGACAGGTGCCATCATCAAGTCTCCCATGGGCCCCTCTCCCAGCTGCACATCCTTCTGGTCCCATAGCTTGGAAGCAAATATCCATGTCACTTGGTCTCCATCAGCAGCGGTTTGTTCTTGATCTACTTTTCCATCGCATCTGCCCTTCTGACCATGCTTCTTCTCTAGGATGCAACCCTGGGGAGCTGCTGTGCTGCTCTAGTCTCGTTCCAAGTCCCACAGCACTGACAGCCCGCAGGTCTGCTGCAAGCCTCTGTTATTTGTGACAGGAGTCTTCACAACACAGCTCGTTCCAGCGATACAGACCTGACAGTCCAGAGCCGGGGCCAGAACACACACCTGATTCGTGCTACCATCGGGTCCCAGCATCACTCATCACTCATCTCCGCAACACAGGCTTGCCAAGCCCTTCCCCCATTCTGGGCCTTCCCTGAATGTCCGCTGCTGAGGGCCACATGCACCAGGTCACTCAGTCAGACACTGGCACATCTGGACACATCAGACGATCCTGGCGCTACCTGTGTTCCATCCTACGAAGAAATGGCGCTGAGGCTGGTGTCAGACATGAAGGTTTCCTCTGCAACAAAACTGAGCTTGCTTTCTGCAGCAGGCTGAGCCACCAAGTGAGTAACTTTAAACAGTCTGAAAAATTACCATTGATTTCAGAACATTGATTTCTCTGCACCAATGTAACACATTAGATCTCTTTCAGGGAGAAAAGACAAAAGAGAAGTAAAAGAACAAACCATCACTCCAGAAAGTAGAGAAGGAGGTTCTTGTAGGACAAAATTAATTTCATACGTTGCCTTTTTTTTTAAATAACAATGATCTCAGGACATTTTATTTCAATTAAGCAAGCCCTGTTACATAATCAGAGAATTCCACTATGCCCCAAAGAAGACAGGATGGGTTGGCGTGTCCAGTCTCCAGTAAGGTGACTTTTTGACTCAGACTTATGGGCTACCTCCTGGAACACTGACCCTACTGGGAGACAGAGACCAGCAGCATATGATTATCCCAAATGCTGCACCCCCAAATATGAGATCCATGAGTGTGGCCATCTCAGAACTTGACTTGTTTTTTAATGGAAACTACAGGTTTAAAAATAGGATTGCTGGTTTCCAATTCTAAAGAAATCTCTGGAATACAGGTGATGATTTAAATATCCACGCACCATTCATAAAGTTCTTCGCAGCCAACCTTATTTCTGTGACCTTTTTAATCTCAAGTTATTCCCGGGGTAGGGGAGCTCGGAGCTGAAAATAGTGGCCCTGATATAACTTGGTCTTTACAGGGAAGAAAAAAAAATCCACCACTATAGTTTTACCTCTAATCCCACACCACCAACTAATACCCACCACCCCTATCCCAAGGACCCTGAAACTTCTCTTCTTGGTTTCCAGCTCAAAGCAGATTTTATTTATTTATTTATTTTTAGAACGTACTGGATAAATCTGTTCATCTTTTTTGAGTTGCGGGACTGGAAGAAAAATCACACATCATTTCTGATGTGATATACCCACGGGCGGTTTTGCATCCTACCCAAAGATAGCTCGACTTCATTTAAAGATGTTTCGCCTTCTATGGCAATCAAAATCAAACTTCTCTAAGCAGACGCGAGCTGGTGGCTTATGCAACTCAGAGCACCCACCAGCGGTGTCTGTGGTCTTAGCTTCACCTTGGATAAACTTCTTCATCCTGGAGGCTTGTGTGTGTGTGTGTGTGTGTGTGTGTGTGTGTGTGTGTGTGTGTGAACCTGCACATGACCGAACCACTGACTCCCTGAGGGTAAGTGGACGCTCCAACAGGACAAAGTGGTAAACAGCACCATCCTGGGTTCCATATGGGCTTTGACAAAGGTTAAATTTTCTAATTGGAAGTAAATTTTTTTTTATCATCTCCATCTTTGTCTCTGCATGGAATAATGGCAAAAGAGCTGGAAATCACAGTCAACCCTGTGACTTTATTAAAATCATTTCTTCTTCCAGGTTCTCTAACACAGGCCCCGATACTGGTCTCCAAGGTGACTTCCTGCTCAAACTTGGTCATATGCTTTGCTTCTCTGTGGAAGATCTTGGGAGGTGAGTAGGGCCCTGAATGCAGCCCCCTCGGTCACCCTTCTCTTCCTCAGGAAAATTTCATCTGGTCACACTTTTCTTCCTGCATTTCTGCCCTCAGCCCACCCCTCCCTGAGATCTCTCTCACTTGGTCACTCTGCTATAGCCCATCAACAAGGTGTTTGGGATAACAGGTAACTGATACAAGATGACTGGGGGGGCTAGCTTTGGAAAAGTCTTTGTCCCTATATTTGGGAACTTGAACATCTATAATCATAGATCACCGTCATCTTATCCGTTTCTTTAAATTCTTTGCTTGCCTTATCTCCTACATGAAACTTGATCTCTGTCCCATGGTTATATGGCAATATTTCTGCAACCTTTAAAGGCCACCGCATTAACCACAATTTGCAAAAGGAGGGAGGGGGGAGAGAGAGAGAGAGAGAGAGAGAGAGAGAGAGAGAGAGAGAGAGAGAGAGAGAGAGGGAGGGAGGGAGGAAAAGTGCCTGTTGTAGAGCATAGAGGCAGGCTGGGGGGAGGGCAGACTGGGGACATTGGTGCTGGGAAGGTGCACTGGGAGAGGGATGGGTGCTGGAACACTGTATGACTGAAATCCAAGCATCAACAGCTTTGTAATGGTCTGTTGCATGGTGATTTAATTAAAAAAAGAAAAAAGTACAGGTTAAACTAGAAAGAAATTAATTGTTCTTATCATGAGAGTTTCTTTCGGTATCTGACTTTTCCATGCACACCTAGTGTGGGATTTTTTCAGAAGTATTTTTAATAGAATTACTTGAGGCATAGTGTTTATACTGCTATGTCCTGATCTCTTTCATTTAAAGATTCTTTTATATTTAAAATTAAAAAACATATAAATGTATAAAGGCCATCACACTGATTCAGATACAACTGTTCAGGGCCTACAAAGTGTGTGGGGGAAATGGCAGTTAGGATAGAGAAGGGATCAGTATGACAATAATAGTTAGACATGATCTCTACAAGAACTGAGGGTTGAAAGCAGGAAAAGAGATATACAGACCATAATGCAGAGAGAGACAGAGACAGAGACAGACAGAGAGACAGAGACAGAGACAGAGAGACAGAGAGAGAGAGAGAAAGAAACAGACAGAAAAGACAGAGACAGACAGAGAGAGACAGAGAGACAGAGACAGACAGACAGAGAGAGAGACAGAGAGAGACAGAGAGAGGTGCCTGCCATAGAGGCAGGCTGGGGGGTGGGAGGTGGGAGTGAAAAGGGGGGGCACTGGTGGTGGAAAAGTACACTGGTGAAGGGATGGGTGTTGGAGCATTATATAACTGAAACCTAATCACAACCAACCTTGTGACTATGTATCTCACTGTGATTCAATTAAAAAACAATTGTTCAGGGCCTATTATCTGTGAGGTTCACCTATTGAGTACATGACTCTGTACCTTACTGGGTGACATAGGAGATTCATAAATAGAGAAGATGTCTCCCCAGCCTTTGAAAGAGGTTGACCTATGGGGGATAAAAGAGGAAATCACACATACACACACACACATTGTGGAATACAAACTATGCCAATGTTCACGATGCTGTAACACTACAAGTAAACAAGGAAAGATGATTCTAGACAAACACTTCCCAAACCGCCCTCGTGAAGTTTCCTCTTCCTAGCTGTATTGTTTCTCTCCTGGAACCCTGGGCCTCTCTAGTACTAGAGATGTTTCTAGTAATAGAGATGTCTCTAGTAATAGAGATGGCAAACAATTAGTTTTACAAAGTATGCTGTTGAGCACTGTTATGACTGATGCCTAACAGGTGACCAATAGTTTGACTATTGATCAACTGAGTGTGAGTTAAGGTCAGTCAGGTGTCAAAAAAGAAATGGCAAAAGTAAGGAAGAGAATTGGTTCCATTCTTTATCTATAACCACGGGCACGAGACATAAGCTGAGAGCAGCATGCAATTGGTTCAGGAGTTGGCAAATGACTAAGACAGAGGCAGTGAGATGCAATGGAACTTTTACTGGGGCAGTTGGTCAAGAGAAACTTGTTTATGATAGATCTGAACTGAGACACAGTTCTTGAATCTACCACTTAAAGTACAATGATGCTGAGACCAAAAGTCCCAGGATCATGCTGTTCCTGACCCCATACCTGCTTTTACAACGAAGTAAGGTTTTTGGATTTATATGGGGTTTGAAGGGCTGGTTTGGGGGCCACACCCAGTTGTGCTCAGCGCTTACTCCTGGTTCTGCATTCACAGGTCACTCATTCCTGGCAGTGTTTGGGAACTATATAGTGCTGGGGATCGAACCTGGATTGGCTCTGTGCAAAGGTAAGCACTCTACCTGCTATATTATCTCTCCACTCTTCTCCTTTTAAAAAATTAGCAACAAATTTTTCCTTTAAAAAAATTAGCAACAAAAACATAGCCCTGGTACAGTGTAAAAAAAGGAATGATAAATATAGGAGAGACAAACACAGAATACCTTATGTCTTCAGAGACACTGTGTATAACTTAGCATTGTAAAGCTGGCTGTATATCCTAGTATCTCTCAGCATTGTAAAGCTGGCGGCATATCCTAGTATCTCTCAGCACTGTAAAGCTGGCACTAGTATCTCTCAGCATTGTAAAGCTGGCTGTATATCCTAGTATCTCTCAGCATTATAAAGCTGGCCGTATATCCTAGTATCTCTCAGCACTGTAAAGCTGGCCATATATCCTAGTATCTCTCAGCACTGTAAAGCTGGCTGTATATCCTAGTATCTCTCAGCACTGTAAAGTTGGCTGTATATCCTAGTATCTCTCAGCACTGTAAAGCTGGCTGTATATCCTAGTATCTCTCAGCACTGTAAAGCTGGCTATATATCCTAGTATCTCTCAGCACTGTAAAGCTGGCTGTATATCCTAGTATCTCTCAGCACTGTAAAGCTGGCCATATATCCTAGTATCTCTCAGCACTGTAAAGCTGGCCATATATCCTAGTATCTCTCAGCATTGTAAAGCTGGCTGTATATCCTAGTATCTCTCAGCATTGTAAAGCTGGCTGTATATCCTAGTATCTCTCAGCATTATAAAGCAGGTTGTATATCCTAGTATCTCTCAGCACTGTAAAGCTGGCTGTATATCCTAGTATCTCTCAGCATTGTAAAAGCTGGCTGTATATCCTAAGCTTGAGATCTAGTACCAGCTCCTTCATTATTGCTTTATTTCTCATACACTCTGGAGCCAAGTCCTTTTTCTTTCAGCCTTCTTTTAATTTCACCTGCCAATACCTTACCCTCACTCATGAGTGTGAGTGAGTGTTTGTGTGTGGTGTGTGTGAATGTGTAGAGAAACAGGGCTTAATCAATTATATTTTCCTTACATAATTGTGATAATTTACAAAGTTTAAAAATTTTCAAAATGTTCAATGAAAAGAAACTGAGTTCTCTGTGAGCATGTCTTTTTACATCAGGTGTAACGCTTCAAATGAAATACTTAAATCCTGATCAAAACTTTTTAAATGATAATCTCTTCTATTTACTGTCTTCACTATCAACGAGAAGTTCTGAACATGTTGGATATAAGAATTTAAAGCAAAACTCTTTTCAACCTTTCAAAAATGTCAAGTTGAAATTGTATTTAGGGAATCAACTTCCTCTTTTACATTTCTATGTACAAATTTCTTGCTGTCATTTCTTCTGATAAAGCCAATGGACTTCTAATTGGTAGAAGTGTGAGTGTTTGTGTGTGGTGTGTGTGAATGTGTGAAGAGAAATGGGGCTTAATCAATTACATTTTCCTTACATAATTGTGATAATTTACAAAGTTTAAAAAATTTTCAAAATGTTCAATGAAAGAAACTGGTTCTATTGCATTAGAATGAAAGTAATTCTAATGCAATAAAATTACTTTTTACATCATTGTTTCCACATAATGAGAAAGCACACATGTGCAAATGCACAAGCACTATACTGATGACAAACAAGGTCACTCCCATAGTTGGAAAATACATGAAGGGATGACACTCAGGCCTACTCCTTAGAGCCCTCATCTGCTTCCCAGTTCCTCCTTCTGATCTTTGCAGAGAAGAGTTAACAAAGTGTGAAAATGTGTGGGACTATGTGTGTAAGAGCGTGTAAGAGTGAGAGTGTGTATGTAGAGTATAACTGAGTATAGAAGTATGTGTAAAAGCATATGTGTATGAGTGTGAGAGTGAGGGTGTGTGAAAGTTTGAGAATGTGTATTAAGAGTGTGAGACTGAGTACAGAAGTATGTGTAAAAGTATGTATATGAGTATGTGAGAGTGAGGGTATGTGAAAGTCAGAGCGAGCATGTGAGTATGTGAAAATGTGTGAGTGTGAGAGTGTGTGCACACATGTAAACTGCGCTAGATGTGGCCACTGCTACTCTAGGCAAATGAATGAGAGGTGCTAGAGAGGATAAGAAGTTGTTAAGATTCTGGATCTATTTGAAGGCACTGCTTGATGGTATCTGTAGATGAATTGTGCATGAAGGGTGAGAGAAAGACTCCAAGGCTGATGTGAAGGAACTGGAAAAATGCAACTGCCATTATTAAATAAGCTCGTTAAGAAGACTGTGGGAAGAGAAGGAAGCCTAAAAAAGGAAAGTTCAGATTTGGGTGTATTAAGTATGAGGGGACTATAAGGCATCCAAGTGAAGACGTCAAACTGTCAGTTGGATATTTGAGTCTAGAATTAGAAAGAGAGAGAGATCCGGGTTAGACATAAGTTTAGAAATCATCTGTGTATAGACAGCATTGGCGTTCAGAAACTAAGAGAGATCTTACAGGGAGTATAGACAGAACCTAGTGCTCTAAACCTGGTCACTACCTGTGGAGGTTAAGAAGATAAAAACGGGACTGGTAAGGAACAATAGGAGGTAAAGAAAGACAAGAAACAACAGTGACAGGGAGTGTGCAAAAAGGAGTTTTAGGGACCATAGAGATAGTAGTGGAGTGAAGGTTCTTGCCTTGCATGCAGCCAGCTGGTTTGATCAGCAATACTGCATAAGACCTTCCAAGCATCAACAGGACTGAACCCTGAGCACAGAACCAGGTGTAAGTCTTAAACACCTCCAGATGTGATACAAAACCTTACTCCTCAGGAAAAAAGAAGTCTCAAGGAGGAGGGAGGTCTAAACTCAGCTTTAAACATTTTTATTTAAACACTGTGACTTAAAGAGTTGTTCATAATATAGCTGTTTCAGGCAGTCAATATTGTATCACCAATTCCGCTTTCAGTGTGACCACTGTCCTAAGTTTCCCACTCCCCCAGCCTGCCTTCTTTTTTAAATTTTTTTTAATTGGACCACTGTGCACTAGACCATTACAAAGCTGTTCATGATTGGGTTTCAGTCATAGTGTTCCAATACCCATCCCTCCACCAGTGCACATTTCCCAACACCAACGTGCCCTGTTTCCTTTCCACCCCTCCCTCAACCTGACTCTATGACAGGCATTCTTCTCTCTCTTTCTCTTTTTGCATATTATGGTTTGCAATACTGACTCTGAAGAGTTAGCATGTCAAAAATTTTGACGTTAAATTTGTTGTGCTCCTACTGGGCTACCAAAACAGTGAAATTTGGAGGTGCTGCATGGCCATGTATGTGGCTGCATAGTCCAGGAGCTGTGGAGCTGGGCAGTTTAACTGTCTGGGGATGTAAGAGCAATAGTACAGTGTGTGGGGCATTTGTCTCACATGTGATTGACCGGGTTTGATCCCTGGCATCCAATATGGTTCCCTGAGCACTGTCAGGAGTAATTGCTGAGTGCAGAGTCAGGAGTAACCTCTGAGTATCGCCAGGTGTGACCCCAAAAAAGAAAAAATACATAAATGTTGGGGATGTTGAGTGTGCGTGGGGGTTGTGGGGCCTACCTAGCACCAGCAGGAAAGGGAATCTGCCCACCCTCATTCTGAGAAGGCTAAAGTTTCAGTCCAGAAATCCATCTTTCTGGAATGATTTGGCGGCTTATTGAGTTATTTCTAAATAAGTGTGTGTGTGTGTGTGTGTGTGTGTGTGTGTGTGTGTGTGCGTGTGTGTGTGTGATGGGCACATTTACAGGAGAATGGGGAACTGGTGCACACATGCAACCGAGAATCAGCAGAGATTGATCAATGGAAAGTGGGTAGAGATGGGAATTCGTGTTATCATTTTCCATACTTTGGTATGAGTGTAAAATTTTTTCATTAAAGAGTGAAAAAGAAATAAAGAAATCATCAAACTCTGATGCCACTGACAGGTTAATTAGGAGAGTGAATCTGATCCTTCAAGACACTGGCAGCTGTGCCAAGAGCAGTCTCATAGAGGCTGCTGGCATCAAGGATGGAAGGAAAAGATGTCTCGTGAGCGAGTACAATCACCTCCTAGAATCTGCAGCAAGAGGAACAGAGAAATGTACAATGAGCAGCTGGGAGGAGATCACAGTCATGGGCAGTGAGTCAGCTGGCTGGCAAGTTTAAGATGGAGTGACAACTGCTATGTATCCTACCACTACCCTTCACGCCAGCTCCACGCAACCCCCTCACAGCACTCCTCCCCGCCTTCTGCTGACAGCCCCCCTCTGAGACCTCCAGACTTGGTCTCTGGGTCTCGGCTTCCTCTTCCACATTAGTTTCCCCACTTCCCACCTCCTCCCAGTTGCAAGAGAAGCCTCCGGGTGTGCAGCTTCTAGCTATGCATGGAATTTTCAAGAAAAACCATGGGAGCATTTGGGTTGTGGCAGTGTTTGGCTGAGGTCTCACACTCATCTTCAATGTGTATGCGCTCATCTGTATGTTTAGAATGCGAGCAAAGCTACACAATGTTCCTCTGACAGTTTTCAGAGGGGGAGAGAACTTCAGCAAAACTGTCAAGTTTCTTTTCCTTTAGATCCTGGAAGAGAGCAGTCAATAGTAGCAACAAGGATCTCTCGCTCTTTTCCCTTGCCCACTCTGAGATGCGGCTGGAAGCTCAGATTCACACTAAGGCACCATGGGCTGGTGTTTATTTTAAAACAAACTGAAAAGTCTCAGCAGCTACCAAAGGACTTTTCTCAGAAAACATCAGAGACCAGGTGGGGGTAGGTGGGTAGAGAGAAGCCCTCTAGTTTAAGATGTAAATAGCTCCAGTGAAACTGCCCTAAAAAAATAAGACTTGAGATTAAAACCACTTTGTCCCTCACACAGTGTATCACTGTGTCTACAGAGAAGCTGTCACAGTAGGGAGAAGCGGCCAGTTTCTTAAGATTCTTCCTGCAGGGAAGTTTCCCACAGAGGTACTCCTTTTCGGAGCAAAAGGCAAGAGCAGACAAGACACCTCTCAGCGGGATTAAATACAAGATGCATCAAAGATGGCCTCTGAAGGAATTGTTAGGAAATAAGAGCTTTCTAGTATGGCAAGAAGGCTAGAGTGATTTTTGAAAAAAAAAAAAAGGTCATTTGGACTAAATTGAAGGAGACAACAGCAAACGCTTTTTAACTCAAGATTCTAAATAGCAAGTACAAAAGTGTCTTTGACCCGAATGCCCAAACTACTACCAAGTGATACCATGGATTACTTAACCCTCACTCCAGATCCCTTGTTCTGGACCCCACCAGTGTGTCAGTAAGTAGATCTAAGGATAAGCAAAGGAAGGTCTGATGCATACTGCCTGTTAACAGATACAAAGGGTTTTCTGGCAGACTGTCTCCCAATAGAGTTAGTATGTAGAATTCCCTAGTGAGACTGTTAATCAAGCTGCAGTTAGTTATACAGACAAGGCTATCCTAGGTCATTTCTCTGCACATTCCCTTGTTGGCTCTAATTAGCCCTAGATGGAATCTAATGAACAAGACCTGGTCTTCTGGGGCAATTTAGGAAGGCTAAGTTAACAAACTGTTGCATTCCTTGCTTATCTCACCTCACTGAGATAGCACCTCCTGCGAGTGTCTCCTCCCCTATCACCATAAATCCTATGGTAAAAATGTAAAATGTCCTTGTAGTGTCAATTATGTAAACTTAACTCTAAGTTTTACTGCCCTTTGTTGTGTTGGCATATAAGGAAGTTGGGGTCTTTGTTTGGGGTCAGTCAGTTCAAGTCAGCAAGATGAGAGCTGCTGCCCCTCCGGCTGGTGATTATTAAAAATATTAATGGAAATACGTCTTGTGCCTGGAGTCTCATCTCTGTGCCCCCGACCTGATGGGACATTCCTGCTTCACAACAGGGAGCTTCTCTCCAGAGGCACCTCATGGGGTGAAGGTGCTCTAATCCCAAAACTAAGGGTGCTGGGGTTCCTGGCAGCATCACTATAAGCAAAAAGTTCTGGGGACAGGCCGGAGCGATATTACAGCCAGTAGTGCATTTGCCTTGCATGTGGCGGACCTGAGTTTGATCCTGAGCATCGCCAGGAGTAATTCCTGAGTGGAGAGCAAGGACTAAACCCTGAGCATCGCCAGGTGTGACCCAAAAAAAAAAAAGTTCTGGGACAAGCAAGAAGTCTAGGGCAGGATGGTAGGGCAGGCCCAAGACCCAAGGCTCAGGCCCATTCTGAAGCGTCTCTGATGTTAGTGCCCAGGAGCGCTTACTGGAGAGAGACAGGAACAAGACGGGAGGTTTAGGGGTTTTTCTGTTGTTGCTGCTCTGGGCCATACCTGGTGAGCTCAGGTTATTCCCAGCTTGATGTTTAGGGTCATTCCTGAGATATTCAGAGAGGCCTCCTGCAAGCAAAGTGTGCTTCCAACCCACAGAGCTATCTCTCTGGACGACGTCTGAAGTTCTGAAAGCTCATTCTGGTGGCAGAGAACAAGGAATGGGGGTGAAGGGGGGGATGTGGGAGACTTCAAAAGCGCAACGTCCTAGTTGTAGAAACTGTGGACTCTTGGCTGGATTTGTTTTCAAAGCCAAACTGTTTGGGATTTTTTGGTGTTGGATTCAGTTATGCTTATTCTTACACCTCTAACAACTAAGGGTTTATTTGTTTTACGTATTCTGAATTATTGATAAATTCACTATTTTATCTATACATTTTATATCAGAACACAATATAATCAACCCCTATAATTAACAACTGTGAGATCATTTTACTATGGCCAACTGTGGGAATAACGGCTCTTAACTAAAGAGCGAACGAATACTGTCTCTCAGTGGGATTTTTCTGATCACTGTCCCCCTTAGAAACACAAGAAACTCACCTGTGCAATGACTTCCACACCACTGGTCAACTCTGGTCAAGAGAGTTGGGGGAGACAGAAATAATGAAATGAAGGTAAGTATAATGAACATTGTTCTTTGTGTTATATCTCACTTTTGTTTTACAAAATGAGGGGCACCCATTTTGTCATGTCCTTCCATAGCAAAATAGTGGGTAAACCTGTGGACTGACTCTTTGAAATGTGAAATCTTAGAGGCCCATGCTGAGTTCACCTCTGGGCCATGAGAAGCAGTGAGCACTCAAGAGTCCAGTGAGGGGCAAGGCCCATCTGGGTTAACCAAAGCTGACACCAGCCTGCCACAGTGGTAGAGCTGACAGGCAAATGTGTGACAGCCAGGAACCGGTGGCCCACTGTGTAATTGAATCACTTCTTTCTTTCGATTAAATCTTTGGAATTAAGCATCTTAATGAGAATATTTAACTTCTTTTCATGGCCTCTGAGTCACCACATTTCAATATTGTTAAGTAAGTGTTAAGTAAGGTCTTGAAATGTCTTACTTCCCTGCTCCCAATTTCCTCTCCTTATACTGCAAAAATGCTATTTTCTTAGCACCAGGGAAAGGCTTGAAGTGTGAGGGATCCCAGCACTATAGCAGGGATCTAGCAAAGGCCTTTCTTTAGCAGAACACAGCAGTGTGACTAGGGTAAGGTCTCAGATTGCAACCCATTAACCACAAGATCTCTGGTTCCTTTACCCTAAGTGAGGCTCAGGCTCCTCCTGCAAAACTGGGGTTAGTAACATAGCTGCTACTCAGAGTCACTGCTATATGTAGGACAGTCTTGGGGTACGTGCAGTATTTGGCCAAGGTGATACTATCATCATCATCGTCACCATCACTATTATCAATAACGCACATGATTTTACACAAGAAATTTGTTATGCCTGTCAATGCTCTTTTCAACCAACAAGTCCAATTTAATTTCCTAGCATTTTTAAGGAAGAGGAAGGGAGGAGAGGAGAAATTCTAGTAGAGTTCTTTTGTTTTTTTTTTTTTAATTAGTTTTTTTTTGGGGCCACACCCAGCAATGCTCAGGGATAACTCCTGCTCTGCCCTCAAGAATCCCTCCTGGCAGTAGCCTGAGTATAGTACAGCGGGTAGGGCATTTACCTTACCGTAGCAGACCAGGGTTCGATTCCCAGGATCCCATTTGGTCCCCTAACACGCCCAGGGATAATTCCTGTGTGCAGAGTCAGGAGTAATCCCCAAGCATCTCCAGTTGCGGCTCAAAAAGCAAATAGAAAAAAAAAAAAAGCTCCTGGCAGTGCTCAGGGTCATATGCAATGCTGGGAACGGAACCCTGACTGGGCTCTTCCTGCAAGACAAGCACCCTACCAGCTGTGCTGTCTCTCCATTCTAAAGAGAAATAAGTTCCAACAAGAAGCTGAGCTCAGACTTGGTGTTTGGGTCTTGGTTCCCATACCACATTAAATTTTCCCATTTGGAAGGATTTGGTTCCTGATCTACAGGGTTTCTGCCCAGAGAGAATACTATCTTTTAAATGTAGCAAATTTCAAACAATAAAAATGCAGTCAACAGCAATAAAATATTGGTACTCTATATCATTATTTTAGAATTACTGCTGAGTATTCCAGAAGAATTAAATATATTAAAAAGAATGTAATTGAATATCTACTCATTCAAGAAATGCTATGAGGAGGGCAATGAACAAAAATATTGTACATATCACAGAAAGAGGTGCTTTCCCCACCCACTATGCTCCCCAAACAGGAGGTGTAAACTATAACCCCCCATGTTCATCAAATTTCTTGGTTTCTCAGGCAGAAAAACAGAGTATTTTCCAAGACTTTATGCTAATTTCTAGAATGAAACAAAGACAGATGGAAGATGTTGGGTATGACTGAGAGAAGCAAGAAATGCCAGCAACGGAAGGGCGCAGAAGCATTAGTTAAATAAAGGGACTCAACGGCATTGCCCATAAAATAAAGCATATCCACTTTCTGAGATTTTACATCAGTAGTTTATTACAATATACACTGACACACAATTAGAGAAGGAATGTCCTGACATTTTCTGAGCATTTCACGGAAAGCAAATGTGACCATTCAAGCAGTCAAGTCATTCATATCTTTTCTAAACACAAAGCAAAAGCTTTTCTATGTGTTAACTCAGAAAAGCAAAGTTTTCTTATTCTTGTCTAGAAAACTTCAGTGTCAGAAAATAGTTCCTGTAAAGTGGGCAGAGGGAAGAAGTGTTTCCTTGACAATGTTCCCGATCCTGCCACTTGGTCCCTCCCCACCCCCAATGTTTATAATCCTGCAAAGGTAGAGTTTAGGAGCTAAATGGGGCCGGCTCGGAAGGCCGGTTATTACACTTCACTGTAATTGAAAGGAGAGAATAAATTAAGAACATTAAGTCCTGTTAAAAAGCACAAAGGCAACAACAACAAAAAATAACTGGGTATATTAAAAATGAGGTGCTCTTTTCACATAACTCATTTAAAAGGTTACAATTACCATAAACATTTTAACTCTGTTAAAGATCACCGGCAAACATTTGCTCTTCCTTCTGCAAAAGGCCTCTCTGCACCTGACAGAGAAAGCAGAGCACCACGTGAAGAGTCACAAACCCTGGGAAGGCTGTATCACCAGAGCTGCAGGGGCATTTTTAAGATCCACTTTTGTATGAGACACTATGTATGGGATTATGAGATCTCTCCAGCTTTCCACTGTTACTGCGGCATTTGGGTGGGTTAGTTCATTTAACACCCAAATGAACAAAAAAGCACTCTAAGAAAGAAACACTAAAATGGCCTTTTAGGTAAGTTCACGCTATATCTCATGACTTGGGGACAACAAAGGACAAAGCCCAGGCACGACTAATATTTCATATAGAAAGGACTACAGGAGAAAACTGTTTAAAAACATTAAAACTCAAGTGAATATAAATACATTTTTGGTTAATCTGTGCTATAGCATACAGAAAGTCTACCAGATTTTCAGTCTACTAGGTCACTCGTTTGGATTTTCATGACTGTCTGTATTATTAGTAGAAGAATATACACTGTTGCATATGCTCACATATGCATGTACATATATAAAATTCGGATCATGAAAATTTGTTTTAAATACATATATTTAAAACCTGTACTTCTAAAAATAAATACACTAGCCTCTAGCTGGCTAATTCTCAAAGCTCCTTCACAAACCAATCAGAACACAGTTTCTCAACAATGGCAGATGACCAATTAGCTGCTCTTCAAATCCATTATCTATCAGTAAATGTTTTAAAATTCAGATGTCGAACAGAAATAGCATTCCCAGAATAGAACACAGAATTCTGGCTTTGAAAATAAGTGTCTTGGTTTCCATGATATCCTACAGATGTCTACTCCTTGCCTCCGCGTTTCTCTGGCACGGAGCACACGTTCCCGTGACCGTGTTCTATTCCACTGGCGCTACCCTCCCATCAAAGGAGTCAGCAGGCATCGTCTGTGCCACTTGGCTTGTGGGTATGGAGACAACACTGCTTGTACTTGGTATCACTGCCATAATCACAGTGAGTTGTGTGTTTTAATGTAATTTACAATGGGCTGATCCCACTGAGGCAAAGCAGACAGCCCTAGTATTTAAAGAGAGAGAGAGAGAGAGAGAGAGAGAGAGAGAGAGAGAGAGAGAGAAGAAAAAAATGCAAAAAAGGTTTCCCAAGAGAATAACGCTCTGAGCACTGGGTATGTAGATATCAGTTCTATGATGAACCTCAAAACTACTGCCTTAACAGGCGCCTTGAGTAGCTGGTGCTCAGTTCAAACAAACAACAATAACAAAAACAAATGAAAATACTCAATATACTTCCTTTAGAAAGGATGAAATTCACAAAAATGGAACTTTACTTTTTTATATTTACATCTTAAAAAAAAACAAAATAACTTCTAAAAATGATAGAAGCCAGACTGAGTTGTTATATAAAGTTCAATACTTAACCTTGTCATTTCTTTTAATACAAGAATCCCAGCAATATAGGAAATCCATGATAAATGATAGCAAGAATGTTTAATGCCACTGCCTAAATTTTTTCAAAGGAAAATTCACCATAGTTGAAATATAACTGTGAAAAAAATGCAGAGTTGTAGGCTCTCAGAGTTGCAGAGTGCTAACTTTATAAACCAAAGGTCAAAGTCCTCAATATATAAACAAGGCCTCTTTACATTGATTTCAATCTCATTTAAACCTTTGGATATTTCAATCTTCAGATTCCTCAAGGTAAGGCTGAGTTTATCAGATATAAATAAAATGTTTAAATCCATGATGTACTGTAGCACTGAGGAAACAAAAGCATCAAATATTTACAGGCTGGCTACAATACTTTTCTTTTTTTTTTGAAAAAAAATATATATCAGATCTGTTTCAACATCAAGCCACATACTCTTGTGAATTTCAGTGGCTGCAGGTATGAGGCAGAAGCATCTCTCCTTTGCTCTTCTTCCCCAGGCTGCAGCAGGAAGCAGGCCTCAGGGCAATGGGCGTGGCCTTTTCGGAGGTGGTGGTGGCATGAGCTCTGTGTCAGGGTCCACATGATGCTTTCGCTTCTGCCCCTGAATGGTGGCTCCACATCTGTCGATGAACTCAAACAGTATCTCCTTGGTGACAGGGTTTGAGATGCTGTTGCACACGGCTGTGAACAAAGGCAGACACATGAGGACCGGTCAATGAAGAGACCGGATTCACCCAGGAAGATGAGGAAGGGTAAAGATTCTCAGAGCACTATGCTTAACACTTTTGCTTCACCAACCTGGGGTACTGGCCACCTCTGCCCAAGCCCACACTGAAAGCTGTGCGTACTAGTGTCTGCCAGCACTGCTCGGGCACCCAAACTGACATGAGAAGCATGTCATTAATGCTGTCCAGTAATCTAAGTTCTCGTCCGTACTCACCAAATCTATGGAAAACCTGAGCTACTGTGTGTGTGCAGTTTCTCTCAGAAATAAGTTCACATAGAAGGCAGAGAGAGCGGAAGCCAGCATTCCAATGGACCACATCAGTCTCACCATAGCTGGTGGATCTACTGTTCTACTCACTTGTTGGGAATAAGTATTACAACATTACCCGTAAGAAGAGTTTCTTTACTTTTGTAACCATAATTTACTGCCAATACTTCATATGGATTTACCTACTGTTTTATGGGAGAAAGGATATTGGCTTTAATTATTCCTGGTTTAAAAAAATGCATCTTTT
Organism: Cryptotis parvus; assembly: GCA_021461705.1. Lineage (NCBI taxonomy): Eukaryota > Metazoa > Chordata > Mammalia > Eulipotyphla > Soricidae > Cryptotis > Cryptotis parvus. The sequence goes on along the minus strand of JAJIBD010003144.1, from coordinate 72,114 downwards.
CTGAACATAGATGTTCACTTCAGTAAGGACATTTAAGTGTCTATCAATTTACTTTTCAGTTGAAAAAGTCAAACTGACAATTTCTGTATTTGCTCATAAATCAATCACACAATCATCATCACCACCAACTGAGCACTTTTCTCACTGAGCACTTCTAACAAGTTACATTTATAGCAACTCATTTGTTTGTTTGTGATCATACCTAACGGTGCTCAGGAATCACTCTTGGTGGTGCTTAAGGGATGCTGGGGATGAAACTAAGTTGACAGTATTTGAGGCAATCCCTACCTGCTTTGGGATATATTAACTTTTATTCTTGGTTTTTGTCTTTTTTTGCTGCTTAGATTTGTTTTTAAATATTAGCAATTTCATTACTTGTTCTCCATTGTTTGTAAAAGCTATTTTAAGAAATGGAAATTACATTTTCCCTGATAATTTAGCATTTTACCATCTGGCAAATAATTTTTTAAAATAGTTTGTGAAAAAATCTGAAGTTATCCTTTTGTTGCTACTGTTGTTCAACAAATCCAACTTGTCTGCAACTAATTATCCAGCCTTTTAAAAGTTCACTCTTGGGCATATGAAATGAGTCAAAACCAAACTTGGTCAGACCCTTCTGCTATGGCAAGGACAGGTTTGAATGACTTGATGCTCCAGGAAGCAGAACAACAAACATCCTGTTTCTATTCTCTTCATTCTCTTCTTTTATTGTCATGCTAACCAATGTTAGTAGGTATCATACTCACCCAAGGCCGTGTTGTAGGCATTTGGAAAACTTTTGTCTGTTCTCTGTCTCATGAAGACCCAGCTGTTGTTCTCAAATTTGCATTCTATAATTTTGTTGTCATACTGTTTCAGATCTTTTGTCACCTGTTTTTAAGAGAATTGAGGAAAGGGCTTCAATCATTTGAAAGGCTTTCTGCTTTCCACTCTGTGACAGACGCCTAAGGAGATGCCAGAAATCCCTGAGTCGCTCTCCACGTAGAGCTCTTTGTCTTCTGAGTGGCTAGCCAAGCCTTGGGATTTGGTGTGCCCCTGCATACATGCTCATCACCCCAACATTTCAGACACATAAAAATGGCTGTCAATATACTGCAATTGAAAGAGGTTAAGCAAACGCCAGCCACTTCCGGGTCACAATTAAATGTGATACCACGGGTACCCATGCCTCCAACTGCCACGTCCTTTTGGCATTCAGCAATTGAAGATGCTACTTGGGTCAAGGTTCATAAGTCTCACAATTCTAAATTCCTTAGAGTTTCCCTTTACTGGTCAAATGAACAATAGAGATGGCAATCATTAGGATCGGATCTAAAAAAAGCACTCTAACTATTGTAAATTTGAAGCAGTAAAAATTAGCTAAAAAAAAAAATCTAATCCTGGCACTATTTTCACCCTTTCCATTTCCCAACTAGTATGAATTTAGAAATGAAGTTGATTTTGATTTTAGTTCATGAGATTTTGTTGCTTTTTTTGTTTTGCTTTGTTTTATTTTGCTTTTTTAGTTACTTTACCTCAGATGATTGAATATGAATTACAACTTACTGTATCAAAACTAACAAGTATCCATGGTAACAATAAGACCTTTTAAAAGATATTTCAGCAGGCTGTGAGGATGGTTTTCATAAATAGGAACCTAAGCTTATCTTTGCAGTTTTCAAATCAAATGCCAGTCATGGCAATATTTTAATTCTGTCCTCATCTTTCACAGCTAACAACTTTTCCTCACAATATGGTAGATTGCAATCATTTAACTTCATTAGCATTATTTGAAATGCTCTCATTTTTCTACCCATATATTCACTACCACCTAGGAATACGAAGGAAAGCAAATTCTGAAAGATGCTTTTAATTCATAGATTCATCAGTGCACATCTCTCTTAAAACTTTCAAATTGTATTTCTACTCCCTTAATTTGCATTACTTGATTAAACTATTTACATTTTGAACCAATCTAACAAGTCCAATATGTCCAATGACTGTAAACTAGATCTGTTCCCCAAATGATGCTCTACTTAGCAAGTTAGCTAACTTTACTCTCATTATCTCATTGATATGAGAATAACATTCATTAGCCTGTTCTTTTTAGCTCCTTTCTCTTCCCTTCCTAGGAATCTATCTACTTTCTTTCACTTTTTATTTATTCGTTATCCATAGTCAAATATTAGGCAGTTCTTTCAATTAGGTGACCACACTTACTTTTCTAAGCATTTCAGTCTTAGAAACGGTCTAACTTTTAAAATGGGCATAGGAATTCCAAATTTACTAGGATAATCAAATTACAAATAAAAGAGCCTTGCATATTCTAATCAACCAATACAATTCTTAATTGAGTACAAAATTAGGAAATGAAATGTGGCTGTTTTTCTAATGAAGTAAGGTAGTTTTATAGAGAGTAGATTCTAACCCTAAGGATAATGTAGGATTCTCAGGGTGGAGGTGAGAGGAAGATGATGATAAAGTAGATATTGGCAAACCCAGGAGTTATGGCCACTGCTTATTTATGAGAGGGTGGGGAGGAAGAAGTGTCTGCCATAGAGGCAGGTTGGGGTGGGGTGGGGGTGAAGGGTGGGGGAACTAGAGTCATTGGTTGGGGGGAAATGTACACTGGTGAAAAAGATGAGTGTTGGAACACTGTATGACTGGAATTCAATCATGAACAACTTTCTATGATCTCACAGAGATTCAATAAAATAAAATAAGTTGGGGGAAAGGTCTTAAAAAACCCACCCTTTGTAAGTAAATTCACTAAAGAAACCTGAAAACAACTATCAAGGAAGAAATGCTGTTTCCTCGAATAACCTGCAATTCACACTGTGCAGTCTGTACTTTTACTGACAAGTAACTGCAGCAAGTCTTTATTTTACAGCTTTATTTTTTTTTTTTTTGCTTTTTTTGGGGTCACACCCGGAGATGCTCAGGGGTTACTCCTGGCTCTGCACTCAGGAACTACTCCTGGCATTGCTCAGGGGACCATATGGGATGCCGGGGATCGAACCCGGCCGGCACGGCCGGCCGCTGCAAGGCAAACGCCCTACCCGCTGGGCTATCGCTCCGGCCCCCAGCTTTATTATTCCTGTGTTCCTACTTTCAGAATTGCTATGAATTATGTGTTCATCAATTTAACTATAGCAATTAAGCAGTTATCATTAAGTATCTGTATTTATGAGGGCAATTATTAACAGTCCAAGAGTCTGGGAAACCGAGCTTCCCCAAAAATGCACACAACTGCCATTGTACTAATATAAATGTATTTCCATATTCAAGCATATTTCATCTTTTTTCACTGATTACACAAAGTATAATTCCAAGATAACTCAATGCCAGGTAAACATTTTGTTAGACAGAAAATATATTTAACTGATAAAAATAATACCTTCCATACATGCACAAACTAAAAACAGTTTTCACTAACGGTCAGATCAAAAGAATGATTGGCATACTGGGGAGAAGTTTAATTTTAATGTCCAAATCCTAATTTGTTACTATGACAATAATCATTCTCAGGCAATTACATATTATTATTTACTAAAACAAGACCCTGTCAGCCCTTCTATAATCAACTCTGTTATCCTAGCTCAAGTTAATGAGAACTTGGAAGTAATAAGAATAAAATATTTATAAATCAGGATCTCGAATTTGTAGCTGTAACTGCACCCAAAGAATGAAGCTTGTCAGTTTTTGGGGGTTGGGAGGGAAGAAAAACAAGATAATTAGCATATTCTCTCTGAGAAAAGTGCTTTTCATGGTGGTCAGGATAGTAGAGCAATTAAGGTGCATGTGAGGCATGGTTTGATTCCTTGCGCCAACTGTCCGTAAACATTGTATGGATCAAGTGGCCTGGGAGTCCTGGTATCACAGGGCCTGAGCAGTACCACATCTTCAGGCTCTTGTACAGAACTACAGATGCGACTGGCGGGGGTGGGGAAGAGCCTGGGACTGCCCGGCAGCTGCCCACCATGCTTTTCATGAATCTATTTTGCATATCAACATTTCTTTTTTAATTTTTAAAACAGTATTTGAATCATCTACTGATAATCTGGAGTTGAGTGGCACTCAGATTAAAATGAGGTCTAGTATCTCTAGAGATTTTTATTAACAGTTCAATGCTAAGACCTAGAATAAAGACTTCTAAATACACAAATACAAACATGTCCTGTCCGCCTTTGTCACTGCTTTTAGGAAATGCCTTTTTTATCCTCAGTGCTGGGAACACTACCAGCCACAGAAGGTTGCGTTTATACCTGGAGGTAAAGTGATATGTATGAAAATCTTTCAATAACAGTATTGCAAACCACAGAGCCTAAAAAAGAAAAAAAGTGTCTGCCATAGCGGCATGCTGGGGACGTGAGGGAAACTGGATGCTGGTGAAGGGATGGGCACCCAAACATTTGTTGGACTGAAACTCAATCATGAAAAACTTTATATTCAGATGTTTCCAAATTTTTTAAAAATAATCTAATAGGATATAGAGATGAAGGGATGGGCACCCAAACATTTGTTGGACTGAAACTCAATCATGAAAAACTTTATATTCATGATGTTTCCAATAATTTTTTTAAAAATTAATTCATTAATAGGATATAGATAGATACCAGCGCTTTACTAAGTGTGGGAAATGGTAATGGCAGATTAAAACTCACCATTGAGTATACACAAAGAGGCTTAAGTGATAAACTCTAAGTATCTGCAGGGCTAGCCACAATGTGTAAAAAGAAGAGGGAGAGAGGTGCAGAGACAGAGAGAGAGAGAGAGAGAGAGAGAGGAAACAGGGCTACCTGCTATTGAGGCAGCCTGGGGGTGGGCGGGGAGGGGTGGGGTACATTGGTGGTGAAAATGGGGCACTGGTGGAGGAATGGGTGCTGGAATACTGTATTACCAAGAACCAATTATGAACACCTTTGTAATTGTATGTCTCTCGGTGGTATAATAAAAAAATTTTAAAAAATAAAAAATAAATTAAATTAGAAAAAGAGATTGCACAAAAGCTTGGTGGGAATTGCACAAAGGCTTGGCGAGACTGCACAAAGGCTGGGACAAGTGAATCAATTTGATCTGAAAAACTTTAAAAAAAGCAAATAACCTTAGTCTGAGAAAGTCTCAAATGATTTTCTTAACTTTTAATTTTTTAGTGATTTTCAGATTTAAAGAGTAGTTGTTAAGTGAGTACAGAAAGCGGCAGCATTCTCATCATTTAGCTCCCCTAATATTTAAATTTGATATATCATAAAACTTAGCAATTCTAATAAGTATCTTTGCCTTTGCCTGCTCCAGTGGATTTATAGTTTTCAGGCCTCCTTAGTCGTTTCTGATCTGCGGCAGTTCCCAGGTCTTTCCTGACACTTGTGCAGAATATTAGCCAGATATCTTATAAAATATTCCTGAATTTTGAGATATTTTGGCATTTTCTCATGATTAGATTAGGGTGGTTGCTTTTAGGGAAGAATGCCGAAGAGGTCACGTGTCATTTTCACTGCACATATCTGGGGCTGGAGAGAGTTATGAGATCGCTTCCCATCACCATGAAGGGAACCCCGAGCAACAGGGTAAGATGTTGTCTGCAAGTTTCTCTGATGTAAAGCTACTAAATTCTTTCCTTCTCAAACTCTACTCTAGATTACGTGTCACTATGACCAGTCTCATGTAAGGATAAAGCAAGTAAGCTTTACTTTCTGGAGGGAAGTGTAACAAAGAATCTGTGGACTCTTACTAAAATCATCACAGAAATTACTAAGTTTCTGGTGAGAGATATTTTGAGGCTATATAAATACCCAATTTCTCCTTAAAATTTTGCTCATTAAATTTAGCATTCGGTCCACGAATCTTGCCAGCAGCAATTATTACCATGGCGCACTAATGGAGTTTTCAATTTTCTCCATTATATCTGAACTACATTTGTAAGGAAGACTTGAGCCTTCTCCCTCGTTTATCTGTTTGTTCACATCAGCTCACGGGTATTTATTTGTTCTTTGGTTTATAATGGAAGGCTACTGCCATTTATTATTTGGCTCCCGTTGTTTCAGTTTAGGCAACTAGCAACTTTCTCAAGTTGATTGGGGAGTCCTTTTAACTTGCTCCCACGCTTATGTATCAATTTTTAGCATTACTTAACTTGGGATGGGATGCTAATACAAGACACTTCAGAACTGTCTTCCATTTTCTCTGGCCCAACCCTAGTCAGCCCCAGAATCCTCTACCGGATTTTAAAGAAAACCAACATATTCTTCAATCATGCAAAGCACATTTTTAAAAGCATTTCTACCATTTGCCAGAATTTAAACTTACTGAAAGAAAGAAAGGGGAGTAAGTTAGGGTGAAATAGAGAGAATAAAAATGGCAAGACTCTAGCAAGACTCCACATTGTACTCAGAGATTTCAAGCACTGACAGTCAGCTTTCCTTTTCTCAGCAATTCTACTGCTCAATCATTTAAGCTTTATCTCTGTAATATGCCAGAGGTAGATTTTTAAAATACATCTTAAATAGATGACTTTAAAGTCTTATTTTTTTAATCTCAGTAACTTCAGTTTCTATATTTTATAAATAAAGGCAATCAAAAGAAAAACTGAGAAATGAAATGGAATTCTAAGTTTCATTTGTATTAGATAATACACACACCTTAAATTATTAGATAATCTTTCACAACTACTATATTATAATGTCATGATACACTACTAGAAAGTATATCCATCTATCAGAGGAAGTAAAATACTTGATGAGTTTCCCTCTGAAAAACATACTAGGGGTTGGGGAGACAGCACAGAAACTAAGGCACTTGCCTTGCATATGGCTGATCCCAGTCTGATCCTTGACGCTGCATTTGTCCACCACCAAGAGTGACCCCTGAGTACAGAGCCAGGAGCAATCCCTGGATCCCTCCAGGCGCAGCCCCCAGATCAAAACCCAAATCAAAATAAAAACCAAAAAGCATACTAAGGCTATCATGTAAAAAAGGTTTTCTTTTTACTAAACTTTGTGCCTCTTTATAAAGATCTACTATGTAAGCAGTCTGTGTAAAATAAATACATATTCTGTATCTGATAGGTTAAAAATACATTAGCACAAGTCCCTCTAGTGCAAGGTGGGATTCATTTAGAGCTCCCTCCAATCAAGCATTCAGTTCAGTTAATGAAAGTAACTAACAGAAAGAAAGCAACGAGGACTCTGTCTTCTCTATCCTGATCATCGTGACTCACAAGTCACAACTCCAGGCATGAAATTCCCACCACACTACAGAGTGCCTTCTAATAAAATCAGTTTATCAGTCTTATTAAAAATATAATAAAATATTGATATAACTGGATGGATAAAGTTGCGACATATTGGTAGTGGCTAGTGATATTTGATGGAATTTGGACAGATTTGTTTTCTTCTCTGTATTTTGCTGTATTTTTCAAACTTTCTATATCAGTCATGCTTAACTTTCACTGAATTCTCATATTCTTGGTGGGAATGCAAGTGGTTTGTATAGTCACTTTATATTTTAAAAATAAAGGTAAACAGTGATCGTAAGAGGCATCAACCCTATTTGTAGGTATCTTAGAGAAACAAAACAAGTTCACATAAAAATCTAAATAAAAATGTTTATAGTAGTTCTATTTATAACGCCAAATTAGAAATGACTAACATTTCCTTCAGCTTGAAAAGTGATAAATTTTGATACAGCTATAGAACAGAATACTACCAAGCAATAAAAACTATTGAGAAATGCTGAGAAATGCAATAACATGCTAACTTTTTTTTTTTTTTTTTTAGGTCATACCCGGCAATGCTCAGGGGTTTCTCCTGGCTCTGCACTCAGGAATTACTCCTGGCGGTGCTCGGGGACCATATGGAAAGCCGGGATCGAACCCGGGCCAGCATAGGCCGGCCGCATGCAAGGCAAACGCCCTACCCGCTGGGCTATCGCTCTGGCCCAATAACATGCTAACTTAAAGAAACTAGATTCACATGACACCCTAAGGGAAAAAAAAGAAAAATTACAGGAACAAAAAACAATGAAGCAGTTGCAATATTTGCCAAAAGAAGGTAAAACTTGAGGACAAAGGGGTGTGACATAGGATTTAGGGACAGCTGATCACTCTACTCTGCATCTTAATTCTAGTGGTGACAATATGCATCTGTCTCTATCCTGACCACCATGACTCACAAAACACAACACCAAGGCATGAAAACTCACAGAATTGAGCTACTAATACATTATAGAAATATACTACTCAATACATTATAGAAACAAAGTTTAAAGGTGAATAAAAATAAAGAAATGTAACAAACACTTTTCAGAATATAATTAAATCACACCATTCCTTGTCAATAGCTTTCCATTATAGAGTACTCAATGACAGAGTCCCAGAGAATCTTTGTAGCTCTTAGGAATTTTCTCAGAGCACTCTAAGCTCTGAGAGTTATTCATAAATAAAACTCCTTAGCTAAATTATCTGTTAATCACAATGGCTCATAATTACTAAATAGTTTAGGTGTTGAACACTATTCTATGTATTTTACAGATTAATTTATTTGATCCTCACAGCAACCCTGGAGATATAGACAGCGGAGCAGAAGCACTGAGGACTTAAGTTTATTAGGGTCTCGTAGTTACTAAATGATAGAGAAGCAAGCCCACTAGGTTTCCTAATACAGTATCTCATTAAATCTCTGCAAGAAGTCAATGATATTTTATAAAGGTGAAAACTGAATCCCTGGGAGTTGAACTTGCAGAGAGGGATACAGAGCTAATTTATTTTGGATGTCAAATTAAAATACTAGATCTTTGTGAATCAAAACCTGCGTCTTCCTCTAAGAGTTTCCGCTCTAGGCTGATATTAAAGGAGGAAAAAGTAATATTTAGAGTCCATCAAGAGTCAGTTATTCTACATAAGTAAAAAAAAAATCTGCAATTGAAGGGATTATTTCCAAGGATTACAGTTCCTGGGAGAGAGTCTGTGGGTGGAAGAAGAACCGGGCTGAAGGTGAAGGGCAGAAGGGGGATAACAGTGTCTATCATTTCTTTTCCTCCACTTTTAAACGCATGGCATTCTGGCCTGCGGCATCTCCGCTGTTTGCTATTCTGGTTGCAACACAAACCACAGATCATTGCAAATTGCAGAATTTCTCAATCATTAAGGATTTTACAATAGGTTAATTTTAAAATGGACTGCATTTCACAGCTGCAGAGCTTTTGTCTGTTTTTTTTTTAAGTTTTTTTTCCAGGCCAAATGAGGAAGCCATTATTAAACTGAACAACCTTTCCATGGGCATGAGCAGCAAAAAATAAAGGTCACGTGAATCAAATGGGGATTTCTGCCAAGTAAGGTAAGGTAATGGTAATGGTGTTAGAATGCCAAACTGAATGACACAACTGCATTATTCTTGTGTTTCATACCAATGAGAGAATTATTCATGATGAGAATTACAAGAAGATCACGGAATCCATTTTTTTCCTGGGATAATAAAAACGACCACAACTAAGCTCCCAATAACATGGGGAGGCTAAAATCCAAAAAGCATGTCTAAGACTTTTTTTTTAATTTCTAAACAGTTATAATATGTGACTGAGCTGATGTCACATGTTTTTTAAAGATGTCTATCCCACAACCAAAGCAAATTATTTTAAAATGTATTTTCAGAGTTTGAAATTTTCAGTTTGCCATTTGATAACTGGCAGCAATAAACCCCTAACTTAAAATCATCTTTATGATCACTGAATGTTTGATGAAGTTCACAACAGTGAGGTTTCACACCTAGCGGTGCTGGAGCCCCGAGCCTCCATTCCGAGCCTCATGATTTTGTGTGATACTTGGGACTGGGACCAATGGTGCTGTGGGGCTGCCAGTGTCACCTGGACAATCAAACTCAAGGTTTGCAGGTGTTAAACATGTGGTCTCCCACAAGAGTTAGGTCTCTGACCTCTGGAATCAAAGTTGGAGCAGGTAATTTATTAAGATATTAATGCACAGCTCAAATTTACTTCAGTGAGTCCATCATTTGCATTCCAAGGACTTGCTAACAATTTGGTTGCAGGTGTGGCTGTGGTGCCCAGCTGCATAAGTAGGTGGCAGATAGGAGGCAGGCTTGTGTACACCCAGGGCTCTGCCCGTGGGCCTTGGATAGTTGATGGTCTGACATAGAAAAAGACTGAGCCCCCCTGGGATGAACCCAGAGCCACGGCAGAGCCTGGCAAGCTACCTGTGGTATATTCGATATGCCAAAAACATTAATAATGGACCTCATTCCCAAGGAATGGAGATATTACTGGCGCCCGCTCAGCAAATCGATGAACAATGGGAAGACAAGTGAGAAATGACCATGTTTATGGTTTACATTCCTTTAGGAATGCATGCTGAATCCATACTACTGTATCTTCTTTCTCTATATCCATTTTCAAGTCCAACATTTTTTTAAACATTCACGTTAACTATTTCACTTTCAAATTCAATTGTGCTCTTTTGATAGAGATCGCAAAGTTTCTAATATATGTGCATATATATGAATATATATGCATACACATATATGTACTCACACACATATGGCATGTAATAATAAACAAGGTGCCACAACAATACATGATTTCCTTTCTGTTCTGCCTAATGCAGAATGTAAACCTGGTGAATTTGTTTCCTTTCGATCATTTTCTCCTTTAAAATGACTCATTTTGCTCTGGCAGCACTAATAGGCACCAAAGTCTAAAGACCCGTGCACAGTTTTGACTCATTAGTTTAGGAACATAAAACTCGTTAGATCAGTAAAACACATAACTAGGACCTATCTGAACTAACAGAAATCAGCCATCAGCTTTCTAGGAGTCCTCTCCTGACAAGTCCATTCTTTGGGTCAGCAAACTCTCATCAAACCCAAGCAGAGTAGTTGTGACCTGACTTCTACATGCCCAAGCTCACATGTAGAGTCATTCTTTTACTCTCTGCTATGCACATTTTACTTTTATATGCGCCAAATACTAATAAAGACACACCAGACAGAGTGATAACAGCACCACTCAGAACCCTGTAGCTCTATTTCAGGTCTTTGTTTTCTTTGAATAATATGGACTTGTTAAAATCTGCCTCAACAGCTTCAGACACTAGGTATATTTAAAAAAAAAATCATTCAAAGGATGTTAAAAATTTGAAAATGAGACAATTATCTGCATCAAGAGTCAGTCCCTAACTTTTTCCTTTACAAAAATTCCCCCAAAATTATAATTATCTTTCATAAAATGCATTTATTTTAAATCACTAAGAAACTTGAAGGCCACTAAATCAAACACTTTCACTTGATCACTTGACATCCCGTTATTCATCGATTTGCTCAAGCGGGCACAAGTAACATTTCCATTTGACACTATCATGTGCCAGTGTAGCCCAATGGCACTTTATCTTGAAATATTCAAGTCTAAAATTACACTCCTTCCATTATCCCTATTGGTAGGAATATCTTTACGTATGTGGACATTCATCACCAAGGAGGTATAGAGTAAGGGAGGGGGAAAACAAGCTTATTATTTTGGTAAGACATTCAAAAGTAACTTAATGCTTTTACCCAAGACTTTTCTTTTCATCACAGACATTGAAAATGGACTAAGACTTGTTTTTTCTTTCATGAGGAGGAAAGGAGAGGAGATTGACATTTGTTAAATACCTACTATGTAGCTTGCACTGTGTATGGTGCTTTATATACATTATTCTCCTTTTTATAATAATAAAGAAATTAAGTATTTAAGGAATTCTTTTTAAGTCATTCCTCAATTCAGAGCTACACATTGTACTATCTCTTGGTACTATCTGGGAAATTCAAAGTACTGTAGGGGAAAAAAATAATACTGTTCACTCCCAATCAAGAAATTATTTAATAGATAAGGCTTAGAGAGTCTCCTCTACCATATCCATAAACTAAAGGAGACATCTGAACTCTAGGAGGTCATGCTAGGTTTAATGTAACATATAATTCTTCCTCAACAGAAAATAGATGGTGCTCAGTTTGGTAGCATGTAAACAGAAAATAGATAACTGTATATATATATATAAAAAATGCAAACATGAAACAAGCAAATTCAACTCAAATACCCATTCAACTCTCCAAGTGTCTTGGGATAGCTAATACTAGTTTAGAAAGACAGGGGAAACTCAGAAAGCAAAGTGGGATAAATCTCAGAAGCGAATAGGGAAAAGATGCAGAGGAGACAGTGGAAGCTCTAAGTGTCCAAAGTCAGGGCTGTAAATTCAGGAGACAGAATGAGTGCTTCCACTGAGTAATATACACTAAGGAAGATTTCAGAGATGAGTCACTGTTTAAATTTTCAGAAGACTTTAATGATTTAAGAGAATTCTTCTTTGTTCTGGTAACTGGTTTATATGCTTTTATTTTCAGATTGGCGGCTGGGAGGAAAAAAAAGAATCTGCAAAAACATATGCACTTACATAAAATGTGAAAAAAATTACTGTCTAAAGATTTCCACATTTACATATGTCTAGCTGCCCCATTTTTAAAATTTTTTTTAAAATTTTATTTTATTATACCACCATGAGATATGCAATTACATACCTGTTCATGATTTGGTTTTAGTCATACAGTGTTCCAGCACCCATCCCTCCACCAGTGCACATTTCCCACCACCAGTGTCACCAACTCCCTCCCTCCCTCCCCCAGCCTACCTCTGTGCAGACACTTTGCCTCTTCTCTCTCTGCCTCTCTGTTTTCTCTGTTTCTCTCTCTTTCCCCCCAACCTTGTACTCTTGTACATTGTGGCTTCCAATACATACATGTAGGGGGTTATTATGTATATCCCTTTGCCTATATTTAATGTTCACTTCTAGTCTGGTGTTACTATTTCCAACAATTATTAGCACACTGGTCCCTTCTCTGTCTTACTTAACCTCTGACTTCCACACACTTGCAGTAGATTCCACCCACTGACAAATCCTCCTGGCCCATGTTTTGCCTGGCCTTGAATATTAGTACCACACGTTTGTTTGTTTTTTAATATACCACAAATGAGTACAGTCATTCTATATCTGTCCTTTTCCCTCTGGCTAATTTCACTCAACATGATAATCTCCATGTTCATCCATTTATAGGCAAATTTCATAACTTCATTTTTCCTAACATGATAAAAAGGAAAAGGAGCTCATTCTTAGTGACATTTCATTTTCTGATTATGTTTTTCAAACACCTTTCTTCTCTTTTTTCCCTAAATAACTTTTTTAGAAATCAAAATCCAACAGTGAGAACAATTATGAACTTAGAGCTTCCACAGTCTCCTCTGCATCTTTTCCCTATTCGCTTCTGAGATTTATCCCACTTTGTTCTTTCTGAGTTTCCCCTGTCTTCCTAAACTAGTATTAGCTATCCCAAGGCACTTGGAGAGTTGAATGGGTTTTTGAGTTGAATTTGCTTGTTTCATGTTTGCATGTTTTTTTATATACAGTTATCTTTTCATTTTACCATACAAATCATTGTATGGTATGTGTGAACGGTATTGTATATTTTCCTAACAGCTGCATAGTATTCCATTATGTAGATGTACCACAGTTTTTTATCCAGTCGTCTGTTCTCGGGCACTCTGTTTGCTTCCAGATTCTGGCTATTGTGTATAGTGCGGCTAGGAACATGGTGTTTCTGCTGTGTGTTTTTGGGCTTCCAAGGTATATTCCCAGAAGTGGTATTACTGGGTAATACTAGTAATATTACCGCTCAAATGGGAACTCAATTTCTAGTTTTGGAGGAATGTCCATATTGTTTTGCAAAAAGGCTATACCTGACTGCCCCATTTTTAAGAGATCATAAATTTCACAATTCCTAAAGATTATACTTAGAAACATTAGATACAACATTTAGTTTCCTCACCATCCTCTTCCTCCCATCCAATATTTTCTTAGTCCAATCCTAGTAAGAATACTGGGAATGTTTCCCAATGGAATAAACAACAAAAATCAGAATCACAAACACACACACACACACACACGAACACAATAAAAAACACCTAACATCAGATCTTTTGACACTTAGCACACAACTGTTCTTTAACTATCTTCCAAATATTATTTTATCTCCAGAATGTTATTATATCTTACTCTGAATAAGGTAGTTGTGGCTACCCATTTAGGAAGGAAATTATTGTATGGTATGTGTGAGCGGTATTGTATATATAGTATATAATGCTATATATTACTTAAATCTGAAGGCAAATGTGACAAGTGATCCACCTTTCCTCTAAAACGTTACCTACCATCTAAAATGATTTTGCTACTTAATAAAAACAGAATACTGGGTTAAATGGTACGCCTGGCAGAAAGATTTTTAAATCATCAGAATTGTACAGAATAGTCTCATACTAGTGTGTCCCCTAATTTTGACTGTCAGTCCAACTTCAGTTCAACAACTACCATCTGAGTCCTTAAAGAAATAGTGACCTCTCAATTAACGACATGCTGTGTCTTTGCCAACTTTTTAGGCGATTTCATCGGAGACCCAAAGTTCTCTAGGTTTCTACTGCAGTAGAATGTTGTGTCAAATGCACGCTTGGCTAAGTGAGTGTTTACTCTAGTCAAAGGATAGTACAGGAAAGATGCTGGTGGAGAATTTACTGGTAGAGCACAGCAAGGAGTGTTGGAAAGCAACATGCTAAGAACTTTTTGCCATCTACTTTAGAAGTCACAGTGATCACTTCCTTGTAGTGTTCTATATGCCACAGCTCCAAATTATCTCTGTTTTACCTATTTTCCACCATAGTTTATGATAATAATTCATTTCCGTTTTGCTTTTTGGAATAGTCCGAACAGAACAGCTTAATCCTACTATCTAATTGGTGTTAGATTTTCATAGTCATGTTCCCCCACTTTGGCGATGCCATCCTTTCCTATTCTTGCAAAAGGGAGGGGAAGGCCCAGTGTTACCAGTGAGAAGGCTCGAGATGTCACTAGCATATGAAAGTTGTGTGGGACCCAGCGAGCATCATTCCTAAATGGGGAAAAGTTGAAAGCCTTCCCCTGAGATCAGGGACAAGACAAAGGTTGCCCCCTCTCACCTCTTTTATTCAATATAGTACTGGAAGTACTTGCCATAGCAATCAGAGAAGACAGGGATATCAAGGGCATCCAGATAGGCAAGGAAGAAGTCAAGCTATCATTATTTGCAGATGACATGATATTATACCTAGAGAACCCTAAACTCTCTACCAAAAAACTCCTAGAAACAATAGACGCATATAGTAGACTGGCAGGATACAAAATCAACACCCAAAAAGTCGGTGGCTTTCTATATACAAATAACGAAACAGAAGAAAGGGATATTAAGGAAACAATTCCATTCACAATTGTGCCACAGAAAATCAAATACCTAGGAATCAACTTACCCAAGTGTGTAAAGGACCTGTACAAAGAAAACTACAAGACACTGCTCCAAGAGATAAAAGAGGAAACAAGGAAATGGAAACATATTCCCTGCTCATGAATGGGGAGAATCAACATTGTCAAAATGGTAATACTCCCTAGAGCTCTGTACAGATTCAATGCAGTCTCTATAAGGATACCCATGACATTCTTCAAAGAAATTGACCAAACACTCCTGAAATTTGTATGGAACAATAAACCCCCAAGGATAGCTAAAGCAATCCTCGGGAAAAAGAAGATGGGAGGCATCACCTTTCCCAACTTCAAACTGTACTACAAGGCAGTAGTAATTAAAACAGCATGGTATTGGAATAAAAACAGACCTGTGGACCTATGGAATAGAATTGAGTATCCTGACACCCAACCTCAAACACATGATCATTTAATCTTTGATAAAGGTGCAACAAGTCTAAAATGGAGTAACAAAAGCCTCTTCAACAAGTGGTGTTGGGAAAACTGGGCAGCGACATGTAAAAAATGAATTTGAACCTGTGTCTAACACCATGCACAAAAATCAGATCAAAATGGATTAAAGATCTCAATATCAGACTTGAATCCATAAAGTACATTGAAGAAAATATAGGAAAAACCCTCCATGACATTGAAGCTAAAGGCACCTTCAAAGGTGAAACATCACTAACAAAGCAACTAGAAGAAAAGATAAACATTTGGGACTACATGAAACTAAAAAGCTTCTGCACCTCAAAAGAAACAGTGACTAAGATACAAAAGCAGTCCACAGAATGGGAAAGAATATTCACCCAATACCCATCTGATAAGAGGTTAATATCCAGGATATATCAGGCACTGGTAGAACTGTACAAGAAGAAAACAAACAACCCCATCAAAAAATGGGGAGAAGAAATGAACAGAAACTTCAGCAAGGAAGAAATTCGAATGGCCAAAAAACATATGAAAAAAATGCTCATCATCACTAATCATCAGAGAGATGCAAATCAAAACAACAATGAGATACCACTTTACACCACAGAGACTGGCACATATTCAAAAGAGCAAGAACAACAAGTGCTGGCGTGGATGTGGGGAAAGGGGACACTCATCCATTGTTGGTGGGATTGCCGGCTGGTACAGCCTTTCTGGAAAACAATATGGACATTCCTCCAAAGACTAGAAATTGAACTCCCATTTGACCCAGCCATACCACTCCTGGGAATCTACTCTGGGAAACCAAAAATACGCAGCGGAAACACCATCCCTACTTTTATGTTCATAGTAGCATTATTCACAATAGCCAGAATCTGGAAGCAACCAGAGTGCCCGAAAATTGATGACTGGATAAAAAAGCTTTGGTACATCTACACAATGGAATACTATGCAGCTGTTAGGAAAAATGAAGTTATAAAATTTGCCTACAAATGGATGGACATGGAGAAGATTATGTTGAGCGAAATTAGCCAGAAGGAGAGAGACAGATACAGAATGACTGCATTTATCTGCATAACATAAATATATATGTACATATTATGATACCAATATCCAAGGTCAAGTGAAACATATATCAGGAGGTCTTGTCAATGGTGGAAATTATCACAAACGTGTGGGAGTCAGAGGCTAGGTAAGACAGAAAATGGAACAGTGTGCTAACAATTGTCGAGGGTACTAATGCCAATCTAGAACTGAGCATTAAATAGAGGCAAAAAGATACACATGACAACCCTTTAATGTATTATCTGTAACCCATAGTCTGGAGGGAAGGAAAAGAGAAAGAGAGAGAAATGGAAAGAAATAAAGAACCTGCCATGGAGGAGGGCTGGGGGAGGGGGAGGGAACCGGGGACGTTGGTGGTGGGAGATGGGCACTGGTGGCGGGATGGGTGCTGGAACACTGTATGACCAAAAACCCAAATATGAACTTTCTAATTGTATATCTTTGTAATTGTAAAAATAAAAAAAAAAAAAAAAAATAAAATAATCTTTCCCCAAAAAAAAGAAAGTTGTGTGGGACCCACTCCAAAGCCTGCTCGTGTCAGAGAAAACAGCTGAACTTAACCCTGTTAAACCCGGCTGGCAATGGCTTGGCAAGTTAGGGGAAGTGGCAGAGTGAACATTTGGACTTTCATTTTTCAATCTGACATGATAAAAGGAAAAGGAGCTCATTCTTAGTTACATTTCATTTTCTGATTATGTTTTTCAAACACTTTTCTTCTCTTTTTTCCTTAAATAACTTTTTAGAAATCAAAATCCAACAGTGAGAACAATTATGTTAATAATGCCAGGAAATTTGTTTGCTTTGTTAAATTGAGCTTCAAAAGCACTTCAATTGAACATACCAGTAGGCCTGTTCTGATATCCATTTAAAATGTTTACTTTATTACAGCTTATTATAAATGTGAGTCTGTAATGCAGCACCATGGCTCCTCAATTTCCAGGCCACAATTTTATGATAATCATATGAAATATATTCATGTGTCAACATAACTGAAAGACAATGTCCCAGTGGGAATGTTAGCAGCTCTGTCTTTCTGAGGACAGAAAGATCTGGGTACAGATCTGTGCTCTATAGCGCTAAGAAACTGCTAAAAGCAAAAAGCACTTAGATGTTTTTTAATTTAGTTTGTAACATGTACTATTCTTTTGCTATGTTCAGCTCAGTTTCCACAGCTACCATCTCAGAATATGGGTCAGCGCCTACATCAGCACCTACCTGGAGATCTCATTAGATAAAATAGTCTGGGGGTACCAAAGATACCAGAAATATGACTGAATGTACCTGAATACTTGCTATTCCTCACTACATGCAATGATACAAAGATACCTAAATGATATTTCTGGCATATCACAAAGAATACAAGAAAACTTAGATGTCGAGCCAATACCCAGAAGCAAATAATACGATAACCGAAATGAGTCATTGAATGGACTAACTGGAAGGTAAAAACTGAAGTGGAATGAAATGGGTCAACTGGAATGGAATAACTGAAATGAGATAACTATAACTTAAGTGAGTAACCGAGAAGCTCTCCTTGCAGTGGCGGGGTTCTGTGCAGCACAGAGGCCATCTTCTTTTGTGATAAGTAGCCCACACAACTGCCATGTATACAATTATCCAGCAAAGAGGCTGAAACCTCAAGCAATGTTTTCTCAAGTCAGCATTTTTTGGACAAAATTTAAAAATTTTGTATTCCTAGAGACAAGACACACAGGGCAGAACTGCTACTGTCTCTCTGGTGCTTGGTTGATCATGAGGCATCCAGGAGGGAAGGTGGGTTCTGGTCCCGCCAGCTACGGCAATAGAGCCTCAGAAGAAGCCACAGGAACCTCGTGCACCATGATCACAGCTATTTTCAACGTCTGGACACTACAGCTCATCAGAGCCCCACCCAAGAGAGAAGCCAACTTTAAGCCCAGGATGTGGGTCTCAGCAGCTAAAATCACCGGACTTTTGTGGAGATGGAACTGGGGTCCCTTCCCCCACCTCTGTTGCTTTGGGAAGGCATGGTGGACCTGCTCACAAACTCAGCATTTCTTTTTAAAGACTCTACTCTGCAGGGCAAATGCTTTTATGTTCATTGTTTCATTCATACTGTGTGCATGAAATACCTGCTCTTTAAGAGGGAGAGAAAAGCATGTACTATCAAAAACAAAGATCATGCAGCTGTATTATCTATTAATCTACAGAGAGCTATATACCTTTTTGCTTTTATTCCAGGACCACCTCTTGGAATTTGTAACAGGTTTGAACAATTTCTCAACTTTAAGACAACTTTTTTTTTTTAGTACCCAAGGTACTAAGTCAAGAAGTTTGGTTAGACAGGGACGAAGCTCTTATCAAGGGAAATAGCCTTGATAATTCTCCTTTATTCTCAAATCAAATTTTTTTAAAAGCCTATTATTTGTTCAAAGTGCAGGCTTCTTCATAGGCAAACATAAAATATGTGTTCAGATTAATGACATTTCAATTCAATGTGGTCTTCAGAGACTCTCAGACATGGGGCAGAGCTGCTACTTGCTCTCCCTGTGCCCAGCAGCTCATGAGCCACCCAGGAGGCATGGCGGGTTCTAGCCCTGGCCTGTCACCCCAGCAGAGCCTCAAAACAAGCCAGACGACCCCCCCTACTCCATGGGGCGCCATTTTCCATATCCAAACTTCCCTCTTGTCACAACTCCACCCAGCACACCAGACTATCACAGCCCGGCTCGCGTGGCCGCTAGTGGCCGCGCAGTTCATCAATAAATGCTTTATTCAGAGGTGACTACAAGAGTATGCCACCCGCATGGCAAGCCTGGCAAGCTGCTCGTGTTGTATTTGATATGCCAAATACCAGTAACATTTATATTAGGTCATTCCCATGACCTAATATAATGGTTTGAGGCTCTTTATGTTCTTGGAGCAAGCAGATGCCTTTGGGTTCTACTAGCATGAGACAGGACATATGGAGATATTACTGGTGCCCGCTCTAGCAAATAGATGACGAACGGGAAAATAGTGACAGTGGTCTTCAGGAAGATCCATAACAAACAAATGGCATACACTTGCAGAATAAATTTTTACATGTAGTCATATAAGTCACACAAAAAGAAAAATATCTGACCCAGTTTATCTAATGAAAGAACAAGTTTATACACCAGCCAATGCAAGAAACACACACAGACACGATGAACATTACCCAAAGATGTTATAAAAATGACATCAGAGTCCAAGCCCTGCTGCCTACTATTGCAGGGTTTAATTCTCTCCATTAACCCGCCTCTTGAGGTGGGTCTTTCTGTACTTACTGTTCTCTCTAATGGGCATATTTCTTTTTTTTTTTTGCTTTTTAGGTCACACCCGGCGATGCTCAGGGGTTACTCCTGGCTCTGCACTCAGGAATCACTCCTGGCGGTGCTCGGGGGACCATATGGGATGCCGGGATCGAACCCGGGCCGACATGGGCCGGCCGCGTGCAAGGCAAACGCCCTACCCGCTGGGCTATCGCTCCGGCCCTCTAATGGGCATATTTCTCTCTGCCTCAGCTAACTAATTCTCTTTCACCAAGATCAATTCCTTTAGTAAGTCCTTGTGGATTTCACAGATTCTTGTGCTTTGTCGATAAACTGCCACAACAACTTATTCTTCCTTTCTGTCTTTTTTTTCTTTTACAGTGCTAAGGATTGAATTCAGGGCCTCACACATGCAAGGCAAGTGCTTTACTGCTGACCTATATCCCTGGCTGCTCTTCCAGGGCTGAAAGAAAATCAAATGAATTTTCTACATCTGCAACTTGACAATAAGCGTAAAGAGGACCAAACTTTAATACACTGCCAAACACATGGTTAAACTTTTCACATATATGAAGAGTGACATACCTGAGGACTAAAAACCAACGATGTCAAGACAAAGAAGACAAGCTCTATCTTAAAGACCTAGTTATAAAGATAACTGGAAGTTGGATAACTACAGGTTTCTCAGCAGACATCCCTTTAAATGAACAATTAGACTTCTCATACCACTGAGTTATTGCTAGTGGAAGAAAAAACAGAATGGCAGCTTTGGGGAAGAGCTGAAGGGGGCATGGGCAAACCAACCACCTACAAAGTATCTTTAGGTAGAATGTCTTAACTATATATACAAAACATTTATTAATACTGTTCACATTCAGAAAAAAAAGATGAAAGTATCATTTTCTTTGCATCGTGGTCGAATAGGTAAAGCACTAGAGAGAACACATGCATATAGTTAAATTTTCGACAAATAATTCATATATGTGCTCCACTGATAGGAACTCAAATATCAATGTAAACATTGACCCTATATATTTGGGGGAACTAGTTTTACATGATAGTTCTATTTTAGTGACTTAAGACCCTTGGAAATAAGAATGAATTCAAAATAACCTCCTCCTTTCTGGTCTGTGACTCTAAAATGAGCAAACATTTCCTTCTTAAAATAAATTCCCATGTATTTTCCACACAAAAAAAATAAATAAAATATAAAAAATAAAACATTCCCATCAAAATTTCTCACATTTGCCAACAGAAGAATAAATATAGAAATTTAGAAATATGACTTGCCATTATTCCAAGTGGTCTCATAAAAATATTCAATAGGGCTACAAAAAAAGCTGAAAAGTTAGTCAAGTAATTGGGAATCTGCCCTGAATGCACAAAAGATTGACTTCAGTCTCTAATAACTTATCACCTCAATAATAATCCAATAGATAACTTAATGAATAGCCTACTAATAAGGTCCATTTCAATATGCATTAGGGAAAAGTAATATAAGGAAAGAATTCTGGAAGATATTTTCAGAAAAACTACAAAAAAACTCTCACAACTTGGAAAAATATAAAAGATGCAGTCTTTTGTGAATCTCTAATATATGCAACATAATGGAAAGCTGCAATCACCAGAGAGAAATGACAGCAGATGGACTGCCAGAACAAGATTCAAGATGAGACATACCACTATGTAGTTATAAGATGAAATCTTGTCATTTGCTGCAACTGGGATGGAACTAGAGGGCCCTAGTGTTAAAGGAAATGACCCAGAGAGAGGGCAAATACTGGATGGTCCCCTGAGGTATATGGTGACAAAACAAAGGAATCAACAGTACAGAATGGTGACAAACCTAGGCCTTGGATTGCAAAATTGAGATTACTAAACAGGGAGGAGAGACAAAGAGGAATAAAGAGGTGGACTAGAAGGAACAGAAGGACAAGGTAGAGAGTCTAGGACACCCTGTGGTGAGGCACAGTAAATGTATATCAAAATCATAATCATTACTGTGAACAAGGGACCTGAAATACAATTAAGGCTTTAATAATTAAAAAGTAAACAAACAAACAAACAAATCCAGAGAGAATGTTAACCAACAGTGTTCTCCTTTTCCACACCTCCACTCTCACTGCTAGCATTTCCTACTGGCATCACACAGAAATCTTCTCAATCCACTTGGGGAAATCACTGCCACAGAGCTTTCACATGCAATAAAACTGATTTGTATAAAACAGAATAGAGCAAGATGTTCATGTTCATATGCTATAATACTACTGGAGAGAGTTATACCACTATATAATAGAAGGTAGAATTTTGGAAGAAGAAAAAAAATTAACCTACTCAAGCATGGAGAGTTGGGGTAAAGCTCACTCTTCTATTCTTTCCACATTCTCCCAGAAAACTACAAAACATTTAGAAAGAGTAACAGGAAGGAAACAACACAGAAACAATCATTCTTTTGTATTTTCAAGGATAAATGTATATATACATATAACTATAATGCAAATCTCCTTAATCTATATGCTTTATGATTTTAAATACTAAATCCAGAGCATCAGAAAGCATGCAGTTGACACTTAGGTGCAGCAACAACAAAAAAAAATCGAAAGAACAAATGCAGCTTCAATCCACATGTACACAACTGCCTATGTGGTCAGAAAACAACAAAGTCGGGAACAAAATCCTATTTTCTTATCAGCTCTGCAATCTTCCCTCCGTATCACACTGCCCAACATATATTCTAATTTCATCATCTGAGCGTATGTAATTATTTTTATTTATAGTCTCCGGATCTGCAGATAGAGTACTTGTGGTTTCTAGTACTTGTTTTGGCATCTGAAAAATGCTTCACAGATTCAGCCCTCTCCTGCTCTTTGGCACAAAAGTAGGGGCACATTCTTCATTTTAAGAGCTATAGCTCATTTATTCAACAAATATTCGCCTTTTGTGCAGTCATATTCTGAGAGATCAAAGGAGTCTCTTGGAGGGGAAGTAAGTGCGAGTACATTTATATCAAAAAGAAACTACAGAGTAAGAGAGAAAAGAGATAAAGAACCTGCCATAGAGGCAGGCTACGGGAAAGGGCAGGGAATTGGGGACATTGATGGTGGGAAATGGGCACTAGTGGAGAGCTGGGTGTTGGAACACTGTATGACCAAAACCCAAACATGAACATTGTAACTGTATATCTCACAATGCCATTGGGCTACATTGGCATGTGATAAGGTCCAATGGAAATATTACTGGCACCCGCTCGAGCAAATCGATGAATAACGGATTCAAGTGATCAAGTGATCTCACAGTGGTATAAGATATTTTTAAAAAATAGAAACTACAATCACAGGCATATGGCTGACCCCAGTTCAATACCCAGCACAATGTATGATGCCCTGAACAGCACCAAGAGTGATCCCTGAGCACAGAGTCAGTTTAAGCCCTGAGTCGAATCGCCATATAATACAGCCCAACCTCACAAAAACCAACAACAAACCACAGTCACAACTCTTCTGTGGTCAGCACTACTCTGGCACCTACCCTGCAGATGAGCACAGCCGTCCTTATCTGACTGCCAAATGGAATCAGTGCAACACTGCAGAGTAGGTCCAATTCTTTAAAGGAAACCAGAATGGCTGAAGCCTCTGACAGAAGAACTAGGTTATTCTGAATCCTCCTCTGTAAGATGGAGTAGAAACAGGGACCATGAGGTCAAGACAGTGTTTACAAGATTTAGGCAGTTAATCAAGGAAGGTTTCAAACAAATCAAGGAAGGATCCTAAGCATAGTACAGTGAAAAGTCACAATTTAAAGATAAAATGAAAACTTCACATTTCACACACCACAGCTTCCTTTTTATTTTTCCACAAATCTATATAGCATATGATTGTAGGGATAATTGTAAAAAAAAATCTTGGTAGATTTCTGTAATAATTTAGGTAAGAGAACGTAAAGGGTTCTGGAGACTGCAGAACTAGTTTAAAATCCTGATTCTTTTGAGACACATATTGTGCTAATAAATGTTATTCCATCCTGAGGCTACGCTACAATTCCTCTAAATTATTCAATTGGGTGGGGAGGGAGGGCTAGAACAAGGACCAAACTCTGTAGTGCCAGGGGCTACTCCCAGCAGTGCTCAGAGGACCCAGTGTTGCAGGGGATCCAGGCCTTCTGTGTGCAATGCAAGCACTCGGCCAGCTGAGCTATCTTTCCAGCCCTATATTATTCAGTTTTGTTTTGTGTCATTTAGGGGGTTGGACAAGAACATACAGTGAACTCCCAATTCAGTCCTCAACAGCCATTTCCCATAGTGAATAGGGGCCCATGTTGTGCTCAGGCTCCAACCAAAGCTCCAGCTTGCAAAATATGCATTCAGCCCTGAGCCTTTGCCCTGGCCTGCACTAACTCAGATCTGAAGCTATATAACCCGGAGGAGCACAAAGCTCAGAATCTGCCAGATGGTTGCTGTTGGGTCTGAATGAGTTAACCTATGTAAACCATTTGGTAGACATAAGGGACCTTGACTCCGTTAGTCTGCATTCCTGTTATTTCCTGGGGTAATTCTGTATCAGTTTGTAAGTTTGATAATGCATTACATAAACAGAAAAATTGTCCTTCATTCCATTTTCTTCAACTTGCACTTTAAGGAACACGAAAATAAAACATAATAACATGAAGAAGCAAAACTCCATGTGGTGTTCACTCTTTCTTATTAAACGCATGCTGTAGCATAAAACTATTAATGTAGTAAATGAAGGCAAATAACAGGCTATCTGATCTATTTTCATTATATTCTTTACCAACCTGAATTTGAAAAAGCTGACTTTCTTGAGGATATGTCTGAATTAACATCAAAGTTAGATCTAACTTTGAAATAAAGTATCTTGCCTTGAAATGTCTCCCGAAGCTTGAATTCCTTGCCATAACTCCTGAGTCATACACTCTTACGTTCACCTATGTGCCCTACTTTTCAGATGTACACAGAGTTTTGAGAAGCACAAATCTCTTATGGTTTTTTTTTTAATTTAAAAACCTATGGTTTTGGTTATTTGCCTCTTCAATTTCTCCTGTTAAGATTTCTCCTATATGTATAGGGAAAGAAAGAAAAAACATTAAAATTTAAATGTACATCTGAGGATACACAAGGTAAGAAAAAAATAAGGTCCTTACTTTGAATGGAATCTTGAGATGTGTTGGGGAATGATTAGTAGGGATAGAAGGACACCATTTTAAAAAAAATCACTTCACATATTTTACTAAGTGCCTAACCCACACTATTCTCTATATAATTTAAGAAGCAGAACTGTCATTCCCATTATCAATGAATAACCCAGGTACATTCAGAAAGGTACATAAATTGAATGCGAACAGGATTTGTCTAGTGCTCAAGTCCATTCTAAGGTCCACAGTTTAGTTTGCTTTTCAATTGATGGCCAATCGTCTGTGTGCATTTTAATAAGTTCATGAAAAAATTTCCATAAAGATTTCTAAAAACTAATTAGGAAACATAATCCCACACGCAGTAAAGGACATAAATATGTCTCACACACCAGCCTGCCACATTTCTCACAATTAAATCTAAGCAAAAAAGCACAAGAGCCAAAACAAACTAAAAATCTGAAGGGTTCTATTCTTTTGGATAAAATATACTTTTTCTCTAATCTGCCAAATTTCTCTATTGGTTACATAGAGTGAGCAATTTTCTCACAGGAAATCTCTTGTATTTATAGCAAGTTAATTACTCTCTAGAAGAGTCTGTCATATGTATGTGGATGGTTTTAGGACTCAATTTTGTCGAAAGCTGGGAAATTAATTCATGCCTCATCCCATGCAAGTCTAATATTAAAAGAGATTAAAAGTCACTGCAAAGACTTATCACCAGAGAATTTAAGGACTACCCTTAACTAAAAAATCCATTATTCTACTATTTTTTTTCAGATGATTTGATCTATGAGACAGACTTCTTGCAATAATAAATTCTATGTTCCAAATGATTATGATGGACATACTTGTTAGTAAGAATAGTTTTTAAGTTTACATTTTTAAAAAGCGTATGCCTTAATTATGAATGTACTATAATAAGGTATAACAACAAAGATCCCAGCAAACAAAATGTGCAAGTGTTACAGGCAGCAAACACTGAAATGTTTATACTGATTTGTTTCCAGTTAAACAGATGCACTTTCCCATCTTTACAGATGTTTTCAAATCCATACATTTTTTTCAAAAGCTACAATATGTTATTTACAACACAATAACTGTTTTCTTTCAAGAGGGAATTACAAGTCACATTTAAAAAATTTGTATTTGCTAAAATATGTAGTTAGCTGAGTTTATTTTCTACCCACAAAAGTGATTTATGCTATTTTGTTAATGTCAAACAAAAATATTTAGAATTATTACCAATTTTGACTCTTAAGTTTTTCAGTGGGATATGGCAATACATTCAAAAAATTATGTCAAAGATGCCACTTTACTACAACAAAATATTAAAACAGACATTTGGTGGAGTCAACATATGGTACAGTGATGAAGAAGTGGGGAACATTTTTCACTTTCTAGGAGGTGACATCTATAGCTTAATCTATGAGTCTCTGAAACAGTGTCTTCAGCAACCCATCCACAGGCAAGGAAAGGTAGAAAATCACTGATCTACTGCCTTGGTATGAAGTGCTGGTGGAGCAGTACACAGGCTAGGTGCCAGTTCAAAGCCCAAAAAGGTTAAGGAATGCTGCTCTAGAGTGTGTGATATTATTTTCCGGGTCTCCAGCCTCCTATGAGTTATTCCTAAGGATGTTTGTTTAGTAGGTTTCCGAGACTACACATTAGTCTATTACTAGTTGTATACTTTTGTACAAGACAGAAATAGTTTTTCTTTTCAAGCAAGGAACATTTCAATAGCAAGACATACAGGCAAAATCACAAAAGGTGAGTAAGAACATAGAAAAACAAGATTTCACAGTGTATGATTTGCCAAGCAAGTAACAACCAACAACATAGCACTCCAAGAAAGACAGAATTGCTCCTTCCTAGAAATGGTTCATAACACACTTATAGATCTTACTGTATTTTCAACTGTTAGCTATTTGTAAATCATACAATAAAACTCCTAGTGAGAACAGACTTCATATTTTTTATGTCTGAATCCTACCACAGTGCTAGAAATTACTTAGCATACAGATCAATAAATGTTTCATAATACTTGAAAAAATGAGTGACTAATGATGATTGTGATGATGAAAAAGAATTTCCCATCTTCTTCATTATAAGAGTTTCATGTGCATTAACTAATTTGCTATTATTTTTCTCTTGGTATCTCCATTTTATAAATGAGGAAACCAAGGCAAAGGAAAAAACAGAGAGCATCTAATGTATCTAACTCCTTCACATCCTTCAATTCTTGGCTTGAAAGTCTTTGTTAGGGAGCTCTTAACCCATCAGAAAGAGCTAGCTGTCCACCATTCCCTTACTTCTACTGCAATCTTCATTACTTCTGAAGTATTGATTACATCAGCATTGATTACATTAGTATATAATGTAATAAATACTTTGACTATTACCTTAACTCAATCTTTTATGACCTCCATGGAGACAGGAACTGTCTAGTGGCTATCAAAGTGTATAGCTCTTAATGGCTGCTTAGTGAGGAACAATGCATAATATTTGGCAAGTACCAATTAAAAAGGCATTTATGGAATTAAAAGAAATAATTAAAAGAAAGAAGTAAATCTGGGAAAATATTTTTGTGCTCAATAAAATCATCTAGTAGGTATATGAAAATTCAAAACTGAGTTTAAGAGAAGAATGAGAAACAGAAGTAAAGATTTGAAAATCACCAGCTCAAGTCAGAGGTTAGGTAAGACAGAGAAGGGAACAGTGTGCCAATAATTGTTGAAAGTGCTATTACCCTTAGAACTGAGCAATAAATACAGGCCAAAAGATACACACGATAACCTCTAGTATATGTATTACAATCCACAAATTGTAAGAGAAGGAAGAGAGAAAGAGAAAGAGAGAAAAGAGATAAAGAATCTGCCCTAGAGGCAGGCTAGGGGAGGGGGGAGAGGGAGGGAATCGGGGACATTGGTGGTGGGAAATGGGCACTGGTAGAGGGATGGGTGCTGGAACACTGTATGGCCGAAACCCAAACATGAACATTTTGGAAACTGTTTATCTCATGGTGGTATATATATAATAAAATATATTAAAAAAGAAAAAGAAAATCACCAGCTCTATCTATATGGCTGTAACAAAGTTGTTTGACCCACTTTCTGAACACATTATTTTTTATATTCAGGGAAATTCAACATCTTGTTGAAGTTGAGTCCCCCACATTAATTCATAAATTACTAATTATTGTAAAACAGATAAAACCTGTCTTTGAAGAGATAACTCTTAACAAAAAAATTTTGCTTTTATGAGAATTTTTGTAACCTGTCATTAGCAAATTTCAAACTGTACAGAAAAGCTCCTAATTTATATTAAGATCACCATAAATGTTTTACAAGATTTATATAAGATGGATTATACATCATAAATACTCAAACATTAGAAATGGGTTCTGTAGTATTTAACTCTACCAATGGACTTAGACAAGAAATAGAGACTGTAAGCAACTCTGTATTGCTCTGACTATAGGGAGGATTCCTGTACAGGCACGACTGAGGAACAAAATAAGAAGTGGAACCAGTTCCATTGTTTTGCTTAAGAAAACTGAAGAAACACACAGCAAGGTAAGTTGGAAAGAGAAATTACCTCAAACCTCAAACCTGCTTTACATCTTTTGTTCTGGCTGTGAGAAGCAGTAACAGAGACATGAGACCGCTAGAGCGAAGAATAGGAGATGGCCGCAGCAGCAGCCCCCGAAGAAAAGAAGCCATCTCAAATAAAGAGCATTCTTTCTCAGCATAACTGCTATGTCTTTTATCACTGCGGCTGTATTCACACATACACTGCCAGACAGTATCACCATGCTCAAATATTGAGGATCACAAGAGTAATGCATGCATTGCAAAGTAATAATGGGCAAGCCTATAAGCCCTTTACACAAAACACTTCTATGCTACTAGTGTACTACTACCTTAAGAAATATAAGTGTGCCCTCATTACAAAAAAAGAAAAATATAGACACACAATGTCAGTGAATAAACACTATTCTTTTCCAGAAGAATTTAAAAGCATATTTAGGTCCAGTGGCCAAAGTTTTGTATATGTGTATACATATATACATATATATGTATATATACCTATGTGTGTGTGTGTATATATATATATATATATATATATATCATAAGTGGGTGTAAATGAAAGCTGCTAATTAAAAATAAGTTATCTGTTTTTTTTCCCCTAAAATATTAGTACTTCCTAAATTACTGGCAAAAAAAAAATTAGAAGCAGCAAAAAATCAGAAATGTCAGAATATGACTGTGAGACATGACAGCTGGCAGCAAACGAACCCCAAAAGCACAGCAATCCTGGCCACTTTCTGAGACTGCAACTGACTTAAAAGACATTAACCACTAGATCCTGAGACCATCACTTTATTAAAGCATGGGCAAATAACCTAAGATGATGCTCAAAATAAAAGGTAAGTAAGTTACAGAACACTCTGTTTAATAAGGGAGAGACACTTCTAACACAAAGTAGGAGTAAGGGAAGCAAACATTTGCCTTAAAAAGTCACCGGAATGGCGAGTGAGAAGGGATAAAAACTTAGAAGATTTAAAATAAAGTTCCATGGAAGCCCTTTCATTAAACGATACTACTGGGTAAATGAAGTCTTTTCTGTTCTGCATTCTCACAGAACTTGTCCTTTTCAATGCACTGTCGGGTGAGCCGATTCCCTGACATAACTGATAAGTATTCCTGTCTTAAAAATTTAAGTCAAATTCTGCATATGGTTTCCTTGAAGTAACTTATGAATTTGGGTCTAAGAACTCTACATGATATTGACTCTAAAGACATCTTAATGACTTGATGCTATTGGCCAGGCAAAAGAGAAGTAAAAATAGAGAAATGGGCTGTATCCAATTAGGATGTTTATGCGCTGTAAAAGAAATAAGGACTAGTCTAAAAAGATAATCTAAGGACCGGTAGTAAATATTCACTCACCAAACATCTGACAAGGGGTTAATATCCAAGATTTATAAAGCACTCAGAAAACTTATTAATCACAACAATATCATAAAAAGAGAAAAACCTGAAGGAAGAACAAAGCAGATATTTCCTCAAAGATATTTCCTCAAAGAACAGAGCAGATATTTCCTCAAACCCCATAGGGTTTGCCTATAGGATCTATGAAAAAATGCTCTTCACTTGAGGGAAATGAAAACCAAAACAGCAATGAGATATCTGGCACACACCAAAGAATAGACCTAGCCAACGCCGTCAGGGATATAGCAAAAAAGAAACCCTCATTCACTGCTGAGGAAGTCATCTGCTTCAGCCTCTATGGAAACAGTATGGTGTCTCCAAAAATATAAAAATTGAGCTTCTATATGATCCAGCAATTCCACCTCTTGACATCTACACCAAGAACCCAAAAATGGTATTTCAAAAAAAAATACTCGCACTCCTATGCCCACTGCAGTGCTCTTCACAGTAGTCATGATCTGTTAAAAGCCAAGTGCCAAGAACAGACTCGTGCATAAAGAAACTGAGTAGACTATATACAATGGCTTACTACTCTGAAGTTAAAATCCTGCAGTTTGCAGTTATACGGATGAAAAGAGAGAGTGTCATGCTGAGTGAAGTTAGTCAGAGAGAGGGACAAATGCAAAATTTTCTCTTATATGTGGGATAAAAAAGAAACAGCAAGGGAATAACAAATAACCAATGGTAACAGACCTTAAGAGTTGGTCTACAGAAGCAAGAAGTCTGCCACGGGCGCAGTGTGAGGAAGTGGGAGGGGACTGTGAGACATCAGTAAAGGAGTATGTACACTCTGGTAGTGGGGGTGTGGTGCTGGAATTTGCTTGAACCTCTATTTTTAGAGCACTGTAAATTATGGTACATAAATAAAAATTGAATAAGCAAGTTTGTCAGCAATATTTATACTTTATAAAAAAGAACAAGAGGGCTTAGGAACTTAGAAAAATCTGAGTCCAATCCCAATTACATACAAGGCCATATGCCTGTTAACAAACTATTTGATACCTAATTTTCTCATTTGTAAATAATTATATATATGGCTCCTATAACTATTAGCAAGGATTGTCTTGTGTACTCAATAAAAATGATTTTTTACTCTTTATAAGAATAGTTCTTTATAATGTACTATAAAGTCATAACATTATAATCACATCATGCCTGAATTATTTTTTTTAAATTATCATTTATTTCAACACATTTAATTTTGAGGATATGTGAAAGACGAGTATTTCCAAGAGAAAGTGTATATATGCAGAGCAGGGAATATATAAATTCTGCTTCCAGAATTGCCATGTAGAAACACTAAGAAAAAAATATTTAATGACCCAGAGGTGGGAATCACTGGGAATCGATGGAGTCAGGGGTCGGCCCTTCCCGCCCCCCATTTAGTCGAGCCTGGTGAACCCACCCCAGGAGCTGCCCTGGGGCGACCAGCCATAGCATGCAGTCTCAAACGCAGCTGGGGAAGCTGGAACCCACTCCCCAGGCTCAGCTGACCATGGGGCTCCCAGGAGGACAGATAGGTTTTGGGAGTGGGCCCATCACCTCTGGGGGTCCCGGAAGCAGCTGGATGAGACTCGCCCACCACACTAGCCGCCACCTTTGCTGTCCGGACCCTGGGATGCTACCTCAAGACCAGATTAACAGAGCAAAACCAGTTCGAGCCCAGGTAGGCAGCTCCCAGAGGCAGGAATCACTGGGAATTTGTCAGATGGAGTCAGAGGTCGGCCCTTCCCCCTCCATTTTGTCGAGCCTGGTGGCCCCGCCCCAGGAGCTGCCCTGGGGTGACCAGCCATAGCATGCAGTTTCAAACGCAGCTGGGGAAGCTGGAACTCCGACTCCCCAGGCTCAGCTGACCATGGTTCTCCCAGTAGGACAGATGGGTTTTGGGGAGGGCCCATCACCTCTGGGGGTCCCGGAAGCAGCTGGATGAGACTCCGCCCACCACACCAGCCGCCACCTTCGCTGTCCAGATGCTGACCATGAGGCCCCTAAGTCGCGTGGCCGCTGCGGCCATGTGGTCCGTCAAACTAGTGGAAACAATTATGTCCTTTACTATACTGCATTGTACGATGTGCAGGAAAGTTTGGCAGGAGGGAGAGATAGAGAGGAGAGAAAAGACATACAGAACCCGCCAAGTAGTTGAGGTGTGGGAAGGGGGAGGGAGGTGGGGACACTGGTGATAGGAGATGGGTTCAGGTGGAGGGATGGGTGTTGGAACACTGTGGAACCAAAAACTCTACATGAGCCCCTTGCAATATATGTCTAAAAGTGGTGTAATAAAATTTGGGAAAAGAAAAAAAATATTTAATGAAAATGGTATAATACAGGAGCTGAAGTTTTAGATTTATGTATTACTTATAAATATTTAAACTTAACTCAATAAGGACTTGTTGCTGTGTTCTTAAAAGTTAAAATTTAAAGATATGGCCCAAAAGAAGCTGACACTACAAGAACAAAGGCTAATTATCCATCTTCCATGGTGATCAGCTTATTATTTTCTTATAATAAAAATCTACAGTGAACAAACCTCAACCAATCAATTTATTGTCTTTTCCAAAATACAATTCCCTTCTTAATAGTATGTCTACCAGACTTAGGATTACTCTTAATTCCTCAAGACATGAAACAGATGAAAATAACAGAAATAACAACTATAGAATGGCAAGATCTTCTGTGCCATGAACTGCCAGCTTCAATGACACAACTAGCCATATTAAGAAAGGGTCCCTAGTGCATGCACTTCCTTTCACAAATAACAGTTCAACTTGAAAAGTAACAGAATGTCAGAAACAAGAAATAGAGACATTAATTTGAACAATTTTTATATTAGTTCCATTTCTTTGTTTCTCAGAGACACTAACGCTTCAAATAATATGAAGAAGATATAAAAAAATATTTTATTCCCTGACAGTTATGGCTTTCAGAATCTAGGATCCTCGTGTTAACTGCCATGTGAGTGACCAGCATTATTACTTTCTTTCCTAAAAAGTCATCAGAAATATCAACATGCTTGATATTTCAAGCATATTGAAAAAAATCTCAGTTGAGTGTGACCCCCCAAAAAAAAAAAAAAAATACAAGGATTTTGTCTGCCCCTAAGGTAAGTTAGGAAAAAGTCTCAGTTCTTTATGCTTAGTTTGGTTCTTATGTAAAATTGTGATATTTCTCATAAGATATAGTATTTTCCTCCCTAACGCCAACACAGACATCCTTCTTTCCAAAAAATTTAATTTAGTAAAAAAAAAAAAAAAAAAAAAAAATTGGAACACTCCGAGCAGCACTCAGGAATCACTGCTGGCAGGCTCAGGAACTGTCATGCTGAGAAGAGAACCCGGGTCAGTCACATGCAAGGCAAGTATCCTACCTACTGTCCCACTGTACTATCTTTCCAGCCCCCAACTTGTAAATTCTTACAGTGGTCTGACAGTCTTGCTGTTTTGTTATTCTCTAACAGCAATTTACCTCTGCAACAACGTCTCCCTTTACTTTTTTGTTTTTTTTTTTTTTTGGGGGTCACACCCTGCAATGCTCAGGCATTACTCCTGGCTCTGCACTCAGGAATCACTCCTGGCAGTGCTCGGGGACCATATGGAATGTCGGGGATCGAACCCGGTTGGCCACGTGCAAGGCAAATGCCCTACCTGCTGTGCTATCACTCCATCCCTCCTTTACTTTCTGACATACACCTTTCTGCTTGCATTCAGGCAAATCTTGAGAAACCAAACTTTGCATTTTCCATTTTTCTAAAATACTGGCCAACCTTCTAGTCCTGGTTGTAAAAAAAAATGATAAGTATATACACAACTTATCATCTGGATGGTGTTATTTTGTTTGATTTAGGGCTACTCACATCTTAGTGCTCAGGGGCCCATGCAAATCTGGTCCTCCCACATGCCAAACATATGCTCTACACCTTTGAGTTATCTACCTCAACATCCTTTCTCTCTTTTTTTTTTTTGGTCACAGCCAGCAATGCTTAGGGGTTACTCCCTTCTCTGCACTCAGGAATTACTCCAGGCAGTGTTCAGGGGACCATATGGGATGCCAGGGTTGAAACTGGGTCAGCCTCGTGCATGGCAAATGCCCTTCTCACTGTACTATAGCTCCGGCCCCCACAACATACTTTCTTCTAGAATCCAAGCTTAATCACTTGGGCCCACAGTTTTTCCTCAGCTTTTAACACATCAAATATTACTGTGTATCATTATTCTTTTAAATACATTTCTTCACCACACTGATAAGGCTATCAACAACTTATCTTAGGAGCAGACAAAATCTATTTTTTTGTTTGCTTGTTTTGGGACATACCCAGCATTGCTCAGGGATCACTCCTGGCAGTGCTCAGGAGACCTATATGAGATGCCAGGGATCAAACCTGGGTGGGCCACATGCAAAACAAACACCGACCCACTGTACTATGTATGCTCCACTTCCCAAATCACTTATTTTTATATTCTTAGTCTTACTGTACACAAAATGCCTGGTACAGATGTTTGTTTTTGACTAGCAGGAAAGTTTTGAGATAATAAAATGGACAGGAGAACAATATGCATATATCTAAACATCAAAGATGAGTAGGAACTAGGGGAAAACAAGGTATAAGAGGATGGGACTTACTGATGAGAGGACTTACTGATGTTTTGGGACATACCCAAGTCTGATGAGAGGACTTACTTTGCTATAGTGCGCACTGGTAATCATTATAAAAAAAGAAAATGAATGGAGGGGGAAATTCACAAAAGTTTCCCAATGTTCTGGACGTCATAAACAGAAAACTAAATTTATGTTAGAGAGCAACAAGATGACTAAAGTAAAGACTTCTAAAAGAGGAGTGTTTGAGGAGGAAAAGTTCCAGAAGAGCTGTTAACTGTCCTGGCGAAGAGCATTGGCCACAGGTAAGGCCTGGACTCCTGGAACAAAGATCCAGTAAAGATAGTTGGGGAGACACCAGGGAAAATGAGAGGAACTCAAAAGAATAGACCTGACTTTATTTTGTTTTCCCAAAGTCCTAATTTCTCATGACTTTCTGAGTTATAAAATTATTCATGCTAGTAAAAGCATGTGAAAATCATCATTATACTTAATACTTTACTTGTTATGGATAAGAATACTTTCTACAAAAAAATCATTTTAACAAGATACAATAGTGTGGAATTACTAGTAGTAACTTAACCTCATCAAACAATTTGTATCGACACAACTTGTATCTTTTCTCTTTGTGACATCTTCTAACCTTTCTTAAGTTCCTCTTTTTTCATTCATGCTTCTTTCTAAACCATAATCACCCCAAGAATATCCCCTTGTTTATTCTTATAAGTTACTGTCTTCTACATCATCCACTTACCCCTGTGCTATGCAAGCAACGTACTCATTTTGAAACTTAAAAAAAAAAATCTGTTCCTTCTTGCAATTCTGCTATAATTTTTTTGTAGCTAAAAATCAACCCTTAGTCATCAAAATGACTCCAAGATATACTGATCTTGAAAAACATTAAAATGTTTTTATTCCAGTTAAGCATACTGAACTTCTAACCTAGAAAAAGACTGCCACCGCTGCTTGAAAAACAAATTCTTATAAATGAGATATCAACCTTTATTTTCTGAGTTAGTCAATGCATTCAAAATGCACAGGTGATTTATTTATATGCCTGAAATATAGAAATAGAAATATAGAAAGAGTCTTTAAATAACTAATACTTTCACTCAAATTTTAGGTCCTAAGAATAGAGATAAAAATTATTCAATACAAAAAAATAAAGAAGTAAGGTTGGTACTTCTGAAAAAATAATGACTAAGGAGAAATATACGACACCAAGCTTCAAAATAGATGCTTTGGGAACAGAAAGGAAAATATTCCATAATTGTATCAGATGATCCTGTAATTAGAAGTCTTTTAATAACTCAGAGATTCACAAATGTTCCCAATACAAGAAGTCTCAGCTCTTGCTATTCACAACTAATGAGCATATGTACTCAATAATGACTAAATAAGTCACAGAGGTGCGATTATAACTTTGAAGAACTCTTTCATATTCTCACCTCTTTTTATGTAAACAAACCACAGTAACTATCTTGGATCTACGTAAAAAATACATTCCCTTGATTAGGTCATTAAATTCAGTGACTTACTAGTAGTATCTCAATTGCAGAGATAATTTTTATTTACCACAAACAAAATACAGAAGTGCTTCAAAGACTATAATGATATATTGTATATGATGATAATACAACACAAATAGTAACTACGCTTCAAAACAGTACAGACTGAAGTAATATCCCACTGGGACATTAAAATGCTGGAGAGTTAATACAGGGATTGCTTGCCTTGCATCCCATGGACCTGGTTTGAATTCCTGCCACCATATATAGTCCCCTAATTACTACCAGGGATCATTCCTGAGCATGGAGCCAGGAATAACCCTTAGCATTGCTAGATGTGATTCCCAAACACTTAAGTAAAGAAATGTTAACCATAGGGGCTGGAGAGATAGTACAGCATGTAGGATGCTTCTTTTGCATGTGGCCAACCAAGGTTCAATCTCTGGCACATCATATGGTTTACTGCCCAGCCAGGAGTGATCTCTGAAAGCAGAGCCAGGAATAACCCCTGAGCATCGCTGGGTGTGGCTCCAAAACAAACAAACAAAAAAACAACAACAACAAATAACTATATTCTCCATGCTTTATCTATTGGGTTTGTTACTAGTTTACTGTCTTCTTGATCTGAACAAAGTGGAAGCACTAAAAGTACATACGCTTAACTGGTTGCTTGAGAATTAATTAACACAACACCTATAACATAAAACCCAACAAATGCCAGCTAAAATACTTTTCATCTGATACCAATTATCCTGTTTTTCATATTTTAAAGTCACCCAAAATTAAAAGATAAGATTTCAAAGGACATTGTTATAACTGCATTACTAACCAATAAAATGAAGACTTCCATAAATTAGGGATACATAAAAATTAAGCATTCTTTACAATACTGTATTTGCCAAGTCTCCGCTCTCATTGACTAAAAAAGACATATTTTTAAAAATGTTTCTTTGAATGGATTTTCTGCTAGTAAACTGCTTTTATTAATTCAGATTTAGAAAGCTGTGTTGGATGTTAATTATTGCAATCTACTGAGAAGAAATTCTAATTTAAATTCTAACATTTAAACTGACAGTTTTAATTTTCTTTTATGATCTATCCATACAGTTTATGGATAGATTTATTGGGGGTGCAGGTGGGGGCCACACTTGTTGGTACTCAGGGGTTATTCCTGGCTTTTTGATCAGGTATCACCTCTGACAATGCTTGAGGTACCAGTGCAGGGGATCAAAATGGGGTGAGCCACATGCAAGGTAAGTGCCATGTTCCCTGTACAAATCTCTCCTGTCCCAAGTCTGGACAATTTTTTTTAAAGAGAATACAATGATCTCACCATTAATATTCAATTGTGACCAGAGTTAATGGTAAAACAAAAGGTAAACCTCAATACAATTATTCAGAGTGGAGAGGGAGTTTGAGAAATAGCATAAGGCACTTGCCTGAACATGGTCTGCCCTGATTCAATCCCCAGCCCTACGTATGGTCTCCTTAAGCAGGGATGATCCTAGAATGCAGAGAAAGTACTACCACCAGGTGGTAGTACTGGCCTCACTCCAAATAGGAACAAAGGAGACAGCTCAAGTTGAAGGGCACATGTATGATAGAAAAGTCCCTGGATTTGATCCCTGAGCAGTACTAGGTATGATCTTGGTGGGCCCTGAGCACCAGGCTACCTGCCCAAGCAGTAAACTCCTCAGGCCTGCACCACCAGGGCAAGCAGCACAGAAAATGGTTCGGATTAAAAAAAAAAAAAAATAGTACTTTAATATCAGAAATGACACATTGCTTTAGCAGATGATCACTTGTGAAGCATTTTCCTGGGTATTAAAAAATACTCTGATCTAGCAATACTATAGAAAGAACTTAAATAATGTTCAAAGTATTTCAGCGATGCTACAAATATTTTAAATGTATCTCAATGGTGCATTTGCAACACAAACTTAATTTTTTAGTTTCTCCAAAACTTCTATTTTATTGCATTTGGTATAGTTTGTGAACTTCCTGAGCTACAAACTTGTCATTTTTGCTTTCTAGCCAATAATTCTATAACGTAATAGTCAAATATATAGATATTCGGTCATTTAGATAAAAATATTTTAAGATTTACTTGGCTACATTTCTTTATTTCTGCCTTACAAAATTAATACGACCTCTTACCTACGCCCAACCAACATATTTATGACAGGTCACTTACTGCAGAACTCTCAACTTCTGAAGGTGGCCAAAAGAGCAATTTTTATTCTTTCAACAATGAAGTCTGGAAATACAAATGGATATATATTATCTAGTCTCAGAGATTCAGAATTTGCTACTATTTTTTTGAAGAGTTAATAAGGAGGACACCCATCTGTAGTGTTCTTAATTGTCTGAATCATAGCTGTAGAATACTCGAACTTGGTCTTTACTAGTCCTCTGTATTTGGAAGTTCGCAGCAATTATCTTTAAATTTCATTAGGCAAGAAAGCAACATAAATATTTCTTTATAACTATTTGGGAAATTCATTCTCTTGTGAGAATAATGTAATTATATGTTGACTATATGTAAAATTTATTAACGCCTAATAATCACTTATAAGAAATTGCATAATTATTTGTTAGAAATGTGACCACAGCCATTCAGTTTAGATATAAA
This sequence comes from Cryptotis parvus, assembly GCA_021461705.1. Lineage (NCBI taxonomy): Eukaryota > Metazoa > Chordata > Mammalia > Eulipotyphla > Soricidae > Cryptotis > Cryptotis parvus. The sequence goes on along the minus strand of JAJIBD010003144.1, from coordinate 33,142 downwards.
CTTTATATAGCCATCAGTGTCTTAAAAATTCAAGAATGAGAAGTACTTCATTTTGGAAGCAAAATATTCGTAAGAAAAAGCACACATAAAGGAATACTATTTTATTTCCTTTCACCAGAACATATGTACTGCACTACAAATACCTAAGAAGTCATATAATATACTTAGTTTTGAAATTATTAAAAAATCTATCTGGATCCTTTCCCCCTTGCTAACACGTGTAACAATATTTATCCTGATATGATAATCTAGCTGTATGTTTTTTCTAAACCTAAACATTCTAAAATAATTTCAATATTTTTCTATAAAGTTTCTAACTCAGGAAAGACTGAAAGGCATTGGAATTTCCAGCTAAGAAAAATGCTAACTTCCTTAACTGGGAAATAATTTGAGGACTATATTTAAAATGTTCTCAGAATAATGTATTCACAAAATCTACATTTCAAATAAAGCTACTGATGTTAATAATAATTTTCAACCACAAACTTAAATTAGAAAATAAAACTAATTTATGTTTCCTCAAGGATATCCCAACTCAAGACTTAACAGAGATTAGAAAATAAAGTTTAAGGCAGTAAATATATATATATATATATATATATATATATATATATATATATATATATAAAATTAGAAGAAATTTTAAATACTCAGATGAGCTTTATGGCCAATATTTCAGGGAAAAAAACCAAACAAACAAAACACCAAAAAGCGTTTTGGTATTATTCAAAGTGATGTTAACAGACAATAATTAAGTGCTTTCATGCCTTGGACTTGAGGACAAGTTACCTAGACATAAAAACAAGAAAAATGAAACATGTAGAACATGTAAAACATGTAGAATAATAGTGTCCATGTTGATGAAAATGGAAAGCAAACCACTATCAGAGAGTATTTTTTGGAACCGAAGTTTGCAATTATTGTGAATTTACAAATAGTGCTTGTTTTTTAAGATTCAAAAGTTATAATGCGGGCTCAGTTGAGATTCAACCAGTACCCTAAAGAATTGTTATCAAGTGTGCAACAAAGTAAGCTGCTGGTAATGTAATAGCTACAACACTTAAGTAGGTAGGCTGTTGGCATGTATGTTTGTGGGTATTCTGGGGGGGGGGCTTCCCCAGCAGTGCTGCTGGGGTTTGGCAGGCTGGAGGCCAATACGGTGAACCTAGAGGTCCTCAGGAACCAGAAGGGCTACACCTGGGCAAAGTTTTCCGTAAGTGGGGGATGTTGTATCTGAAATCGAACTCCAGACCTTGTGAATGCAGGCATGTACTCCCCAGCTATTTATAGGTCTGATTTTTTTTTAAGTTTTTTCATTTTATGACTCTGTTTTCACAAAAGTACAGCTAAGTTCTCTTTTATTACTGCTGAATAAGACCATGAAAATGTCTCCACGTATATTACTATAAAATCAACCCATTTTTTTGATGACTATGGCACACACATCTTGATATAAGTCCATTGTTTACTCTTAACTTTTCAGCTCCATTTTCTTTTAGTTTACTGTATATGTGATTTACAATAGTATTGATATTTATGCTTTAGGTATATAATGCTATTGAACCACCACACCCTTTATTTACCAAAGAGTTTTTTATCTAGCACTGATCTAGGTCCTCCACCTCTCTGCTTATCTCTTCTTCTTACCTCTGCCCACTTGTTAAACACAGTTCTGAGAGAGATGCAATGCTTTGTTTTCACTAGCCACTGCCTACTCCTTTGCCTTGTTTCTTTATATACCACATAAGGGTGATGTCATCTAGCATTTGTCTCTCTAACTTCTCTTTAACTTAATAGTATGCCCTCTAATACCAACCAAATTAAGCAAAATGCAAGATTTCATCTTTTTATATAGCTGAGTACTATTCCATTGTATACATTTACTGTGATTTCTATATTCACTCATCTGTTATTGGGCACTTAGGTCATTTCAGATCTTAGTTATTGCAAACAGAGCTGGAATAAACATAGGTGTGCATGTATCTTATTAAGTAATTTTATGCTCTTGGAATAGATATATAGTGGAACTACTGGATCACATACATAGTAGTTCTGCCTTAAATTTTTGAGAAGTCACTAAACTGTACTCCCTACAGGCTGAACCAGTTCATAAGTCCACCAGCAGCAAAAGAGGTTTCCTTATCCCACATCGCCATACTGGCTGTTTCTGCCCTTTTAGGTATAGGACATTCTTATTGGTGTGAGGTGATAAAGATCTCTTGATTGTATATCAATGGTGTCTTGCTTTGCACTTCTTTGATAATCAGTGATAATGCATACTTTTTTTAATACGCCTGTTAACCATCTGTATGTCTTTATAAAACTGTATACTTACACTTCTCCCACTTGTTGATAAAGGGCTGTTTGATCTTTGTTGCTGAATTTCTAAATAATTTTTATAACCTGAATGGTTGTGGGCAACCACATACGAAAATCCACAGGATGGATATGTCATTCCCAACGTTCTCCCTTCTGAAATCCGACATGCCATCTCGTCGGTAAAGAAGGGAACAGCACCAGGCCCAGACAAAGTCAGACCCGAACACCTGAAGAATCTGCAGTCAGTACTCATCAATACACTAGCTCGGCTCTTCACACGCTACCTGTCCGAATGCAAGGTGCCCTCCCAATGGAAAACCAGCAGGACAGTTCTACTGTTCAAGAAGGGAGACATTCACGACATCGGCAACTATCGCCCCATCTGCCTATTGTCTGTCATCTACAAGCTGTTTACACGAGTCATCCTTAACAGGATTAGCAGAACACTAGATGAAGGACAACCATGCGAGCAAGCAGGTTTCCGGAAAGGATTCAGCACAATCGACCATATCCACACAGTAACCAAGCTCATTGAGGTTTGTAGGGAGTACAAGATGCCGCTCTGTCTCACATTCATTGATTTACAGAAAGCCTTTGATTCTGTGGAGACTGAAGCAGTCATTGAAGCCCCTAGTCAAACAGGGTGTTCAAACCCAATACATCAAGATCCTTCGTGAGCTGTATTACGGATTCACCACCAGGATCTCACCATTCTACAAAGAAGTGATCATTGATGTCAAAAGAGGGGTTCGACAGGGTGATACCATCTCACCAAAACTCTTCAGTGCCACCCTCGAGAACATCATGCGACAATTAGAATGGGAAGGAATGGGAGTGAAGATAGATGGTCGGCAACTACACCACCTCCGCTTCGCTGATGACATCGTTCTAATAACACCAAACATTAGCCAAGCAGCACAAATGCTGGCTGACTTTGACCGAGAATGTGGAAAGGTAGGTCTACAGCTGAATCTGAAGAAAACTATGTTCATGAAGAATGAACTAGTTCCTGAGGCCCCATTCACTCTCAATGGAACAAACATCTCTGAATGCAGCAGTTATGTATACCTAGGTCGAGAAGTCAACATGATGAACGACCTAAAACCTGAGCTGCGCAGGAGGAAGAGAGCAGCATGGAATGCCTTCAAAGGCATCGAAGAAATAGCTAAAAGGACAAAAGAACCTCCGGCTCTGGGCACATCTCTTCGACTCCACCGTTCTCCCTGCATTAACATACGCCTCAGAGACCTAGGCCCTATGAAAGCAGGATGAGAATGCTATTTGGGTCTCCCAGAGAGGCATCGAAAGAGCTATGCTTGGAATATCACGTCTCACTCAAGTGATTGAAGGAATCCGGAGTTCTGACCTCCGTCACTATTCCAGAATCAGGGACGCTGTCTCGTTTGCCAAGGCATCGAAAATCAGATGGGCTGGACATGTAATGCGATTTGGAGACAACCGCTGGACTAGAGAGAGCCGTTACCGACTGGATCCCACGGGATGTCAAAAGATCACATGGCCGCCCACCTACAAGATGGTCAGACTTCCTTGTTAAGACCCTGAAGGAACGGTTTGAGGCTCTTCATATTCCTGAATCAACCAGATGCCATTGGGCTACATTGGCACGTGATAGGGTCCAATGGAAATGTTACTGGTGCCCGCTCGAGCAAATCGATGAATAACGGGATTCAAGTGAAGTGATCAAGTGAACCTGAATGGTTGTCTGCTGCATAGTGTACAAATATTTCCTCCCATTCAGTAGGGTGTCTTTTATCTTAGCCACTTTGCTTCACATGGTAGCTTTTTAGTTTGACGGTATGCCATTTGTTTATTTTGTGTTTTTGTTTCCTTAGCCAATGGAGTCAAATCAATAAAGACACTTTTGAAGTAAAAAATATCAAGTTCTGCATAAGTTTTCCTTTATGTATTTTAAGGATTCAAGTTTAACATCAAGGTCTTAAATCTGTTTTAAATTATATTTTGTGTATAGTGTGGGGTGGTAGTTCAGATTCATCTTTTTGCACAAGGCCATCAGGTTCCCCATAACCACTTGGTGAAAGGGCATTCCTTCTTTCTGTTCTTGGCTCCTCCATGTTTTAACTGGCCACAATATCTGACAGAGTACTTGTAGGCTCTGAATTCTACTCTATTAGTCTGCCTTCATTTCAGTGCCACGAAGTTTTGATCACTACAGCTTTAAAGGACATAAAGTTTATAGGATATAACTTTTATAAGATATGTAATTTAAAGTCAGGGAATGCAATTCAGGTTGTTGGCTATTCAGGTAGTTATATGGTTCTAAACAAAGTTTAGCAATTTTTCCTATATCCTTGAAAAATAACATTATAAATTTGGCAGGTATTGCACCAAATGTATGTAATGTTTGGATAGGATGGTCATTTAAACAATGCTGATTCTTTTCATGTAGGAACATAGTATATTTTTCCATTTTCTAGTATCTTCTATTTATTATTAGTGACTAGATTTTGATATTCTTAAATGAATCCTAGTTACATGATTTTCTTTTTTGCAGAACTGCACATAGGGTTGCTTTTCTTTCTTTTCTATACCACTGTTTGCATACAAAAGATAAGATTATTATCTACTGATTTTGTAGCTTACCAATGTACTATATAGGTGTATTGTCTTTAAAAATTTTGGTAGTGGGGCCGGAGCGATAGCCCAGTGGGTAGGGTGTTTGCCTTGCACGCGGCCGGCCTGTGCTGGCCCGGGTTCAATCGCCGGCATCCCATATGGTCCCCAGAGCACTGCCAAGAGTAATTCCTGATGCAGAGCCAGGAAAAACCCCTGAGCATTGCCGGGTGTGACCCCCCCAATTTTTTTAAAATTAATTAATTAATTAAAATTTTGGTAGTCTTTAGAGTTTTTTTTTAATGTAAAATGTCATCACCTACAAATAACAGTGGCAAAAGTGGAATTCTTGTCTTGTGCTTGATTTTAGAGGAAGGCTTTCCTATTTCATTTTTGCTGACTCTGATACTATCCGTGGATTTTTCTGTCTGACCTTTGCCACACTGAAAGAAGTTAATTCTAGTCCCAATTTGGTGAGAGGGTTAGTTTTTTTTGTTTATAATTGGTTTTTTGGGCCACACCTCCAGAGATCATTTCTAAAGGGCTTTGGTCCATCTTTTTGTTGTTGTTGTCAGTATTGTTTTTAATTATAAATGGGCATTGAATCTTATGAAAAGATTTCTCTGCATCAATTAATATAATCATATAGTTTAAACCTTTGTTGAAGTGCTTTATTACATGAATTGGTTTGCATATACTGAACCAATCCTTGGATCCCTGGGATAAATCCCATTTGATCATGGTATACGATTTTTTTTCTTTTTTGGGTCACACCCAGCAATGCTCAGGGATAACTCTTGGCTCTGCACTCAAGAATTATTCCTGGTCTTGCTCAGGAACAAATATAGGATGCCAGCGATAAAACCCATGTAGGATAAAACCCATGTAGGCTCAACCACATAGGATGCCAGGGATAGAACCCATGTAGGCTGCAAGCAAGGCAAATCCCCTACCTACTGTACTATTGCTCCAGCGCCAATATATGATCCTTTTGACAAACAGCGGAATTTAGTTGGTTAAATTTTGTTTAGGATCTTCACAAATATGCTCGTAAGTGATATTTTATGATCTACCCATATATGTTCATTAGTGATATTTGTAATTTTTTTGTGGTATCTTTGTCTGCTTTGGTATAAGGATAATGATGAATAGTAGCCATTTGGAGAAAAAAAATCTGGTTTTTTTTTCCTCCAGCTTTCTGGAAGAGCTTGACAAGAATAGATAATCGGTTCTTTTGAAGGTCTGGACGAACTCATGAGTGAGTTCATATGGATCCATCCGGGCTTATGTTTAAAGGAGGAATTCTATTATGGTTTAATTTTCTCTACAAGTAATAAGTCTATTTGAGTATTGTACTTCCTCCTGATTAATTCTTGGGAGGTTGTATAATTCAAAGTTTATCCACTTAAAGATTCTCCAAATAGTAGTTAAATCTCTTAAGATCTATATTTCTGTGGCATATCTTATATCACTTATTTCCACCCCACGCCCTCAGCTCTCAGGTGGTAACTCTAGGAAGGATCTTTGATAAAATATTTCATATATTTTTCAGGTTTCAAAGAGAGAAGAGCAGAAATACTGGCTAAAGCAGCAGAAGCCAGGAAAAGCATTCGCACCGCCTGCCTGTCCTTCACCAACTATAAGACCAAGATGACTGCCCTCCGATGTCCTGATGGATCTATCACATCCTCCAGAAAGGCAATGGAGAAGATTATCCATGATTTCTACTCGGATCTCTTTGATAGCCACGTCTACCTGCCCACATACCAAATTCCGCAGGATGAATGTCATTCCAACGTTCTCCCTTCTGAAATCTGACATGACATTTCGTCGGTAAAGAAGTGAACAGCACCCGGCCGAGACAAAGTCAGACCCAAACACCTGAAGAATCTGCTATCAGTACTCATCAATATACTGACTCAACTCTTCACATGCTCCCTGCCTGAATGCAAGGTGCCCTCCCAATGGAAAAACAGCAAGACAGTTCTACTGTTCAAGAAGGGAGACATCCACGACATTAGAAACAATTGCCCCATCTGCCTGTTGTCCGTCATCTACAAGTTGTTCACTTCGAGTCATCCTGAAAAGGATTGGAAGAACATTAGATGAAGGACAAGCATGTGAGCAAGCTGGCTTCCGAAAAGGATTCAGCACAATTGACCATATCAACACGGTAACCAAGCTCATTGAGGTTTGTAGGGAGTCCAAGATGATGCTGTCTAACATTCATTGATTTAAAAGAAAGCCTTTGATTCTGTTGAGACCGAAGCGGTCATCGAAGGCCCTAGCCAAACAGGGCATTTAAACCCAACACATCAAGATCCTTTGTGAGCTGTATTATGGATTCACCACCAGGATCTCACCATTCTACAAGGAAGTGATCATTGACGTCAAAAGAGGGGTTCGGCAGGGTGACACCATTTCACTGAAACTCTTCAGCGCCACCCTCGATAACATCATGCGACAATTAGAATGGGAAGGAATGGGAGTGAAGATGGTCGGCAACTACACCACCTCCGCTTTGCTGATGACATCGTTCTAATAACACCAAACATTAGCCAAGCGGCACAAATGCTGGCTGACTTCGACTGAGAATGTGGAAAGATAGGTCTACAGCTGAATCTCAACAAAACAATGTTCATGAAAAACAAACTAGTTCCAGATGCCCCATTCATTCTCAACAGAACAAAGATCTCTGAATGCAGCAGTTATGTGTACTTAAGTTGAGTACTCAACATGATGAACGACCTAAAACCTGAGCTAGGCAGGAGGAAGAGAGAAGCGTGGAATGCCTTCAAGAACATTGAAGAAATAGCTAAAAAGGACAAAGAACCTCCGGCTCCAGGCACATCTCTTCAACTCCACTGTTCTCCCTGCATTAACATACACCTCAGAGACCTGGGCCCTACGAAAGCAGGATGAGAATGCTATTCAGGTTTCCCAAAGAGGAACTGAAAGAGCTATGCTTGGAATATCACACCTCACTCAAGTGAGAAAAGGAATCCAGAGTTCCAACCTCCATCGACGATCCAGAGTCAAGGGCGCTGTCTCGTTTGCCAAGGCATTGAAAATCAGATGGGCTGGACATGTAATGCGATTTGGAGATAACTGCTGGACTAGAGCCATTACTGACTGGATCCCAGAGGACGTCAAAAGATCATGTGGCCGCCCATCTACAAGATGGTCAGACTTCTTCGTCAAGACCCTGAACGAATGGTTTGAGGCTTTTCGTATTCCTGGAGCAAGCAGATGCCATTGAGCTACACTGGCACGTGATAGGGTCAAATGGAAACATTACTGGCGCCAGCTAGAGCATATCGACAAATAACGAGATGTCAAGTGATTAAGTGGTTTAAGGATGTAAAATATGAATGTTAAATAATTTGGAAGGGGATATCTCCCCAGCAGGGCTCAAGATCCTGGGGCTCCCTTATACTAGCCAAAGAGGGGATGACTTGGCGGTTTTGATACTGGGGGCCATAGCAGTCATATCCAGCAGTGTTTGTGAGTCATCAGAACTATATTCAGTCATGTTTGGGGTGGGCGTTACAGTTCCACCAGGAATTAAACTTTGGAAATTAAAAATGCCTTAGTATATATATTCTAGAAGACTAGTTGACCAAACAACAACAAAAAACTCATTTAATAATGAGACCTAAATACTTTAGATTTAAATTTATTTACTTTAAAAATAAAAATTTAAAAATTGCTATCCATTTCAAAAATATTTAAGTAAATAACAGTCTGTGCTAATTGAAAGGGAAAATATTCTACTTTAATAGAAAAATGTAGAGGGAATTGTTTGATGTACTTTTGGTGATTTAAAAAATGAAGAGATGATTATTTCTTTGCATCTACCACATATGTATATAAACACCCATCTAATAAACACCCATTTTTTCTTGGCTATAAAGAGATTTTTAAAAATTCAAGCTCATAAGCTTAGAGTGCGGGGCTGTGACAGTAGATCACCCCTCTGCAGGGGCAGAGTTCTGAGGCAGAGAATAATATAGCTGGCTGTACTGACTACAAAATAACTGCCTCAGAGGAATAGTTATTTTCCTTACTTTTCACATATGGCTGCTGCATGCAGTTCATAGTTAAAATACAGAAGACATTTCCACTACTCTGCAGTGTCAGAGTGGCTACTCTGTGGTTCGGCTTCACAGCCTCTCACTTTATGGGCTGTCAGAACTAGGGGGGCAACTAATACGAAGCCCCATGGCGAGGGGCAGCCCCTTGGCCATGCATCTCTGCATACAAGCTCCCTGGGATGACTGGAAATTATGCTGACAGGTTTCACTCCTTGGTTTATAGATTCTGGCTGCTAAATGGAGCCTCAAGGTCTAGAAATCTATGAGAACAGCGTTAAAGTTTTCTACTAGAGACTATTAAATGCTCTAGAAAGCACAGAAAAGTAGTATGAATTATAAGCTATTCCTTAAACAAACATGTCTATATAAATAAGCTGTGAATAAGAAAATACATACATACGAAATTAAGATGAAAGTACTATGAGATGCAATAAATATATAGCTATATGTGTGTATGTGTGTGTGTATGCGCATATATGTATAGAACCAAATACAGACTTTTTTTTTACTTTTTTGGGTCACACCCGGCAATGCTAAGGGGTTACTCTTGGCGGTGCTAGGGGACCATAAGGGATGCCTTGGGTCAACTGCGTGCAAGGCAAACGTCCTACCCACTTTGCTATTGCTCCGGCCCCCAAATAGAGACTTCTGAGAAACTTCTGGCAGCTAGAAAGCGTACAAACACAAATTAAGTAAAACACTATATTTAAGGTGTAACAGATCATTACCTATTACTTAAGACCTTATGTCTGTATATACAGTCCAGTACATTTGGAAAGTTAATTGTATGAAGCTGATAGATGTTGGGGCTGAAGTAACAGTACGTGGGTGGGGTGCTTGCCTTGCATAGAACTAACCTGGGTTCAATGCCAAGGATTGAACATTAACTAAGGGAGTTGGACAATAGTGCAGAGAGTAGGGTATTAGCCTTGCATCTGGCCAACCCAGGTTTGATCCCCAGCATCCTGGTCCCCAAGCACCACCAGGAGTAATTCCTGAGCACAGAGCCAGGAGTAACCCCTGAGCATTACTGGGTGTGACCCAAAAAGCCAAAAACAAACAAACCTATTAACTGGATACCTAAAGCAATTCCTTCCTTATTCTCTTATAATTGCTTCCAAAATTGTTGGATGACATGGCCTTGCTAGCTTTGGATCTTTGCTGTTTAAGCTACAGTGTAAGCCATTTACATGCCTTCAAGCCAGGGTTTACATGTCTTTAAGCCAGGGTTCATGCTGAAGAGATCTCTCTTTTGTGTAACCATTGAAAAGGGTATGGCAGTTATAGGAGTCTTTTTGGCTCTGAATTAATAACTCTTGGAATATTATTATAATCTCTATTATGACTTCAATGCTATCTAGATTGGGCACAATTCCTCTTAACACCCACCAAGATGAAAGGAGTGATCATGCTAATTTGCCCTAAGGCAAGCGAACATGACCCTTACAGTAAACAGAGGACACTCCAGAGATTTTGCTCATAGGCTTTATGAGCAACATAAAGGAAGGGCAACAGGGAGGGGGGGCCTGGGAAACTGGTGAAGGGAAGCAGGCAGTAGGTGGCTGGAGTTGTGTTAGGATGATGAATGCATTAAAAGTATAATTTACAGTATTAAAAATCCTGGTACCAAGATACAAAGACAATCCACAGAGTGGGAAAGAATATTCACCCAATATTCATCTGATAAGGTGTTAATATCCAGGAAATTTCAGGTACTTATGGAACTTTACAAGAAAAAAAATAGCCAACCCTATCAAAAAATGGGGAGAAGAAATGAACAGAAACTTCCAAAAAGAAGAAATTCAAATGGCCAAAAGGCATATGAAAAAATGCTTATCAAAACTAATCATCAGAGAGATGCAAATCAAAACAACAATAAGATATTATCTCACACCACAGAGACTGGCACACATCCAAAAGAGCAAGAAGAGGGGAGAAGGGGACTCTCATCCATTGTCGGTGGGAATGCTGAATGGTACAGTCTTTTTCGAAAAACAATATGGATATTCCTCCAAAAACCAGAAATTGAGCTCCTGTTCGACCCAGCCATACCACCCTGGGAATATACCCTGGGAAGGCGAAAGCACAGAGCAGAAACACCATCTGCACTTCTATGTTCATAGCAGCACTATTCACAATAGCCAGAACTTGGAAACAACCAGAGTGCCCAAGAACAGACGACTGGATTAAGAAACTGTAGTACATCTACATAATAGAATACTATGCAGCTGTTAAGAAAAATGAAGTCATGAAATTTGCCTATAAATGGAAGAACATGGAGAGGATCATGTTCAGTGAAATTAGCCAGAAGGAAAAGGACAGATATAGAATGACTGCATTTATTTGCAGGATATAAAAAAAAAATAGCATGATACCAATATCCAAGGCCAGACAAAACATGGATCAGGAGGTCTTGTCAGTTTTGGAATCTATTGCAAGTGTGTGAGTCAGAGGTTAGTAAGTCAGGGAGCCAGAGGTTAGTAAGTCAGGGAGAGGAACGGTGTGCTAATAAATGTTGGAAATGATAATACCAATCTAGAACAGAGCATTGAAATAGGCAAAGGGATATACATGATAACCTCTAAATATATGTATTGCAACCCACAGTGTGTAAAAGAGGAGAGGGAGAAAGAGAGAGAGAAAGTGAGAGAGAGAGAGAGAGAGAGAGAGAGAGAGAGAGAGAAAGAGCAAGGTGTCTGCCATTGAGGCAGACTGGGAGAGGGGGTAGGGAATCAGGGGACATGGGTGGTGGGAAGTGGGCACTGGTGGAGGGATGGGTGCTGAAACACTGTATGACTGACACCCAAACATGAACATCTTTGTAATTGTATATTTCATGTTGTTATAATAAAAAAGTTTAAATAAATAAAACTTTAAAAAATCCTGGTACCTCAAAAATATGATCCAAAAATTGAAACCTAAAATTAGCAAGAGGATGAACTAACTTTTCAGAGTCTATACTAAAGGTCCCATATTTGTACACATCATGTCTTTATCATGTTTAGAAATAAGTATCAATGATCAATAACAAAAGAAGAAAGTTCTTTTGTGTGTGTCTCAATTCTGACTCATGTTATATACTAATGGTACATATAGATAAACTGTTGCCTTGTTACAGCACATTTCTGAACATACTTAATATCTGTTCAAATACATATTATTTCTTTTGCCTTTTCATTCTAATTTTTGTAACATGGAGTTCCTTTATAGACATCCAATTGCAAAATGTCTTAACAAATACAGTCTCTACCATAAAGTCAAACTTGGGTCTATAAATGAATAAAAGTCCTTTTCCCAAATGTTCAAGTGAATAATTTTCATTCTTGCTTTAGCAAAAAAATATAAATTTAACAACTAATATACTCTTTAAATAAGAAAAAGTATTTTCCATTTACTAAAGGTTATATCTGATTATCTGTGCTTCAGAGCACAGATCATTATATTTAGTTTAATGGGAGGAAAATGCTCTAATAAATACTGAAATTTCATGTTCATGAGAAGGCAGGCACAAGGCAAGGGAGGAAATGAAGCTTGAATGTCTAATCTAACCTCAATCATTTAAACTAAGATTTTATTGTTCTCCAATTAATGTATATTTATTTTCATTATATGGGAATCTTTAACATTTTCATAAGAGGAGGCCAGGGAGACAGATCAAAGGATTGGACTATACAACTATAGTTATATGCTAGAAGCCCAGGCTTGATCCCAAGCACCACAAGGAGCAAACCACACATCAGAGCTCCATCTAAGAGAAACCTGATCTTTCCCCTTTAAGTTCCATCAGAAAATGCTCAAGATGAGAGCCTTCTTTTGAGACTATACCACCTACATGGCAGAGCCTGACAAGCTACCTGTGTTTTATTTACTTGTTATGCCAAAAACTAGTAACAATTATGGACCTCAGTTCCATGACCTGAAGAATGGTTTGGGGCTCTTCCTGTCCCTGGAGCAAGCAGATGCTCTTGGGTTACACTTGCTTGTGACAGGACTAATGGAGATGTTACTAGTGCCCACTCAAGCAAATTGATGAACAATGGGAAGACAGTGATACAGTGATACAAAGGCAAAAAAAATGGACTCCACCCCCTGAGTTGATTATCAAGGCAAAGGACTGCAAAAGTGAACCCGTCAATGGATCTGTTCGGAAAGGTCTGAATAAATAAAATTATGCAAATAGCAAAGGTATTAGTCTCAACATATGTTCAGACTATGACACATACACACAATATTCTCCCATACCTTAAAGATGCCAGTAATTTCTCACTTTTTAATTATTTAGTGATTAGTGATAAGGAAAAAACAAAATTTTCCAAGCCATTGGACAGAAAAAAAGTTAGGCTTTCAGAGATGTTCCTGCTGAAACTTACTAGCATTCCAGCCCTATGATTGATTTTGATGAACAGAAGAAGTAGGGCTGGAGTCATGGACAAGTTTATGAAGAGATTCTTGTCAAATTAATTTGTATTACAGGAATATTAAATCACTTGAATCACTTGAATCCTGTTATTCATCGATTTGCTGGAGCGGGCGCCAGTAACATTTCCATTGGACCCTATCACGTGCCAATGTAGCCCAATGGCATCTGGTTGATTCAGGAATATGAAGAGCCTCAAACCGTTCCTTCAGGGTCTTTACAAGGAAGTCTGACCATTTTTTTAGGTGGGCGGCCACGTGATCTTTTGACATCCCGTGGGATCCAGTCGGTAATGGCTCTAGTCCAGCGGTTGTCTGCAAATCGCATTACATGTCCAGCCCATCTGATTTTCGATGCCTTGGCAAACAAGACAGCGTCCCTGATTCTGGAATAGTGACCGGAGGTCAGAACTCCGATTCCTTCACTCACTTTAGTGAGGCGTGATATTCCAAGCATAGCTCTTTTGATTCCTCTCTGGGAGACCCGAATAGCATTCTCATCCTGCTTTCGTAGGGCCTAGGTCTCTGAGGCGTATGTTAATGCAGGGAGAATGGTGGAGTCAAGAGATGTGCCTGGAGCCGGAGGTTCTTTGTCCTTTTAGCTATTTCTTCGATGCCTTTGAAGGCATTCCATGCTGCTCTCTTCCTCCTGCGCAGCTCAGGTTTTAGGTCGTTCATCATGTTGATATCTCGACTTAGGGTACACATAACTGCTGCATTCAGAGATGTTTGTTCCATTGAGAGTGAATGGGGCCTCTGGAACTAGTTCATTCTTCATAAACATTGTTTTCTTTAGATTCAGCTGTAGACCTACCTTTCCACATTCTCGGTCAAAGTCAGCCAGCATTTGTGACACTTGGCTAATGTTTGGTGTTATTAGAACGATGTCATCAGCGAGCGGAGGTGGTGTAGTTGCCGACCATCTATCTTCACTCCCATTCCTTCCCATTCTAATTGTCGCATGATGTTCTCGAGGGGTGGCGCTGAAGAGTTTTGGTGAAATGGTATCACCCTGTCGAACCCCTCTTTTGACATCAATGATCACTTCTTTGTAGAATGGTGAGATCCTGGTGGTGAATCCGTAATACAGCTCACGAAGGATCTTGATGTATTGGGTTTGAACACCCCTGTTTGGCTAGGGCTTCGATGACTGCTTCAGTCTCCACAGAATCAAAGGCTTTCTGTAAATCAATGAACGTGAGACAGAGCGGCATCTTGTACTCCCTACAAACCCCGATGAGCTTAATATTAAATATTGGAAGAAAAGAATGTATCTGTATGCTTATCATTACTTAATGTTTTCAGAAAAGTTCAGATAAGTTTCAGAAAAGTTCAAGGTTCACAACTGATCTTGATAAACTTCTGACACTTTGGATTTAAGTGGAATTAATGGAGGTAGTAGAGGTGCTAAAGCTATGGTACTTAAGACAGATTTTTTTTTAAATTTAAAAAATACTATTAATATGACTAACCCTCCTCAGTATTAAGTACTTTATATGATGTACTCAGTGGTGGTGGGATTGGTGCTGGAACATTAGAATGCCTGAAGGAATCACCATGAAGAGCTTTGTAAAACTCTGTGTTTAAACTGTGTGTGTGTGTGTGTGTGGGGGGGTTGTTAGTGGTCGCAGGACAGAGAGGCTACTTGAAGCCACTGGGTATGAACACACAGCCTCCACTGGTTGAGCCTGAGAACGCCAGTCCACCAGTCCCTGCAAGAAGGAGCAAAGAAAAACTGTTCCACCTGTCAGAGTGGAAGTTTCCAAATGACCCAGAAAGCTTAAGACAGCAAACACCTAAGGCTCACCAGTACAGATAAAACTGCAACATGCGAAGAGGTAAATGTGACCCTTGCCCAAGGAACATGCACAAAATCCTGAAGATCTCCACACGAAAAGGAAGTTCAGACCAATTTCACACATAAACACATAAACATAGATGCAAAACTCCTAAGCACAGTATTATTAATTGAATCTATTTGTGTTGCTGGGGGTGGGGGCACTACCATCCACACAGCACCAGGCACAATTAAAAAATGAAAGAATTCCTGCACTAATGAAAGAACAAATGTCTGGGAAGGGCTCGAAACATACAAGCTCTTTACTCTCCCTGATGAGGGATTCAACACAAAAGGTTAGGCTATCCACTAAATTAAAGATAACAACAGAAGAGAGTTCCAACAAGTAAAGAAAAAGTATGAGAATACTTGAATCAGAAGTATGCTTGGGGTGGGGAAAAACCCAACTCAAAAAAAATCAATAAAAATCACAAATGGATAGCAAAATGAGAATAAGTAGAATAAGTAGAAGAAAATGAGAGAACTGAATCTGTGTGTTCTAGAAAAAGATACAGAAACCATCCAGAAAGAAGAGAAGAAGGAAAAACACTATTAATAAATGAAAAAAATAGGGGCTGGAGTGATAGTATAGAGAATTGGACCTTGCATGCAGCTGACCCAAGTTCAATCCCCAGCATCCCAAATGGTTCCCTAGGCACAGAGCCAGGAGTAACACCAAAAGTAACACCGGGGGTGGCCCCAAACAAAATAAAACCAAAAAACAGAAATGAAGAAAATATCAGAGATCTATGAACAGTCATAAGAAAAACAGTATCAAATTATAGGGGTTCTGGATAGGAGTTTGGGTGGAGGGAAATAGGAGGCAAGAACTTCCCCAATTAGAGCACTGACTCATACCTCCAAAAAAGACAAAAGAGTTTCAGTAGCATGAACCCAAATGAAACATCAAGAAACATATAATTAAAATAGTAAGAGGCATAATTAAAATAGTAAGACAGAGATACAATCCTAATGGCAGAGCAAGAAAAAAATCATTACCTATAAAGGAATCTCAACAAAACTATAGCAGATCTTTCAAAAAAGGCCTTACAGGTTAGAAGGGAATGGAACTCTATAGCCTATAAACTAACTTAAGTAAGCATCCAACAGGAATATTTTATTGAGGTAGATTATGATTCAAATTCAAAGGAGTGGCATAAAACTTCACTGATAAAAACATCAGCTAGAGAAGTTCATGGGCACTAAACCAGCACTACAAGATGCACTACATGAATTCATACAGAAGGCAATGAAAAGGCCAAAGAAACAAAGAAACTAACTCTCAAAACTCATTTTTTAAAAGAGGACATTAAATTTTAATGATTTTGTTGATGTCAGTGACCAGAACTCACCAATCAAAAAGGCATAGAGAGTAAAACCATAAGTTTCTTCTATAATACCATTCTGAGATATATGTTGTAATAAGCAATATAATTGAGTGTCTGCTAAAGGGAGTAGGCATGGTGGTAAAGGTGGGGGAGAGGGGATGAGGGTTTTTGATGGCGGTGAAACAACCGTACTGTGAACAACTTTGTAAATCACAGAGTTTAAGTAAAAAAATTTTAAAAAGACATAGGAAGTAACTGGATGGATGAGAAGTCTGAACATACAAGCAGTAGACTCTGAATGGGTTGGACAAAAATACTTATAGCACACACAGTAGATTTCAAATTAGAAAGGTAATAAAACAGAGCTGGACATTATATAATGATCAAAGGATCAATATATCCATATTTAACACTCTTCAACATACATGCACCAAACAGGAGCACATTCAAGATATGTAGCAACTACTAGAAGCCTGGAGGAAAAGATCAACAATAACTTATCAAAAATAACCCAACAAAAATAGGAGATTTTAATACTAAACTCTCACCCTGGATAGACCAACCACCAGAGAGAATCAATATGGAAATGGAGGCATTGGAGGAAGAAAAGGATGAAGCAGACTTAATAGACAATTACAGTTCTCTTTAGCCCCTTAGGCTGAGTACACATTACTCCAGTGCACATAGATCATTCTCTTAGGATAGCCCACATGCTGGGACACAAAACAAGTTTACATAAAAATCAAGGAAATAGCAATCATACTAGGAATCCTATTAGATCATAATGATTTTAAGACAGTTAAAAAAAAAAGAAAAAATAGAAAATTGGAAGAAACAAACACTTCAACAATATACTACTGAAAACCACTGGGTCACAGAGGAAATCAAAGAATGGATAAAAAAAGATTTCTGAATACAAACAATAATGAAAACATGAGCTACTCATGGGACACACAAAAAGCTGTACTAAGAGGTAAGTTTATAGTACAGCCATTCATAGAAAACAGGAATAAGAGCGAATGAAAAACCTAACCTCTCAACTCAAAAAAGCCAGAAAACAACCCAAAAAAGTCAAAAAGAGGAAAACAATAAAACTCTGAGCAGAGATTAATGATATACAACTCATCCAAAAAAAATTAAATAAAGTCAAGAACCGAGGTGTGTGTATTTTTTTTTTTAAGAATTGGCAAGATCAACAAACTGTTGGGGGCAGAATCACAAATAAAAGAGAAAGCTGACAAATTCTACCAGAAATGAAAAGGGAGAAGTTACAATATAAACCTGAGGAATACAAAAGATCACACTTTAAAAACAACTTTATGTCACCAAATTGGAGAATGTAGAACACATGGATACATTTCTGATTTTTTCAACATCCCAAGACCGAGTAAGGAGGAAGCACAGCATTTGAACAGACCCAAAACTATATGAAAAACCAAACAGTAACCAAAAAAGTCTCCTCAAATACTAAAGTCCATCCATGAACTGCCTCAGGTGCCACGTAATCTCATCTACCAGCCATGATCCATAGTCATATATCAATCTCTAAAGAGATCAACAAGTGGCAGAGATGTCTCCAGTCCCCACACCAGGCTGAGTCTACTTGGGGTACCCGGAGGAGGACAGGTGAGTCCCTGGTCCCTCCAAAGGGAGCCCCAGCAGCCGAAAACCTCTGTATTCCACAACTGCTGCCATGTTCAAGGCTCACTTCACTGTTTGAATGAGCTCTACCCAGAAAATAATCTCTTGAGAACCTCAGGTATCGGCTTTTTTGTGACTGAAATCTCCAGGTTTTCACAGAGTCAGGGATAGGCTACCTCCCCCCATCTCCCTGTTCTTCTGGAAGTGTCAGCAGTCATTCCCTTGCCCCAAAGCCACCACCCAAATTAAAATTAACTCCAACTTTATCACCTCCATTAAATATTTTGAAATTCCTAGAAAAATATCCAAATGCTACAATACTGCTATACTGAGTAGTATACCAAATTTAATGAGATGTAAAGTAAAAGGCAACCAATAACTAAATATATACACACAATACCTGTCTCATATATCAGTAATTTCTTATACAAGGGCTTAATGGGGCCATGGTAAGACTGAACAATCTTCACTAACTTTATTCTAAGAAAATGTCTCTGATCAGTTTTAGCAAAAGATTTTAAACAAGCAATATAAAATAAATTGTTGGGTCTGTTATAGGGGCAGACTTGGGAAGATTGGAGACAAAGGAAAGTTGCAATGGTGGTGGGACTGGGGTTGAATATTGAATTTCTGTAACAAATTAACATGTACAACTATGTTGAAAAATCGAATAGAAGCCCACTAAATTCAATAAGTTCAATTTATAGAGAAATAGTGAAAGCAATAACAGAGATGGTACAAAATGCACAAAACAGCTCAATAAATTAAGATCATGACTTAGCAATACCATTACAAGATATATGTTGTAATAAGCAACAGAAAGTAAATTAATTAGTGCTTGCTAAGGAAGTGGCTGGTAGGGGGAGGAGAGTGGAAGCTAGGAACTTTGGTGATGGTAGAGAGCACATTAGTGATGGAACTGGTGTTATAATATTGAATACCTGAAACAACTGTACTGTGGACAATTTTGTAAGTCACAGTGTTTAAATAAGGTTTAGAAAAAAAAATTTTAAATGTCCAGAAGCGGGGGGTGGGGCGTAGAGTGACAGTCCAGTGGGTAGGGTGCTTGCCTTGCATGTGGCCAGCCCGGGTTCGATCCCCAGCATCCCATAGATCCCAAGCACCGCCAGGAGTAATTCCTGAGTACAGAGTCAGGGAGTTATCCCTGAGCATCTCTGGGTGGACCCAAAAAAATAAATAAATAAATGAATAAATAAATAAATAATTAAAAATGAATGTTCAGATGGGTTTATCAATAAGTTCTTCCAAACCTGTGACTCTGATCTACAATCCATCCTTCTCAAGCTCTTCCAGGAAAAAGAGAAAACAGAAATCCTCCTGCATAGTTTCTATGAGACCAACATAACATTTCCTTGATACCAAAAACAAAGGACAAGTATCCAAGCAATATAAAGCATTCACAAATCACAACAAAGAAAGCAATCACACCAAAAAACTGAATAGATACTACTGCAAAGAAAACATAATGATGGCAAACAGGTATATGAAAAATTGCGATAAGATGAATGAATCTCAAAATAGTTACACTAAGTGAAAGAAAGGGAATGGGTTGAGAGAGGCTGTTTGATTGCATTTATATAAGATTATAGAAGACACAAATTAATCTATAGTGAAACAAATCAGCGGTTGCCTAGGAAATAGAAAGGACAATGCAAGAGTGGGTCATTTCAAAGGCATGCAAGAAAATTCAGGGAAGGTGGTGAGATATTTATTATAGTCATGATTTCACAAGTATGTGAAATTGATCAAAGTGTGCAATTTAAATGTTTGATTTACTGACCATTAATTACGACAAAAAAAAAAAAGCTGTCCAAAAATTTAATAGCAAAAGAGTCTTCTAAAGGATTAACCTCTGCCTCTACATTATATTTTCTTAACCAATTACTGAACCATTTTGGTCAAAGCAACTCTGCTACGGACTACAATATTAAAACAATCAACTTTTGGAAACAGAATTACTTTCCAGCAGAAATATGCAAGTGTATTGATGAGAAATATGCAAATTAAATAAACAATTCACATCATTTTTAATCGATTCATAATTATCTGATTCATATCTGTAGTCCTGTACATATGAATTACAAGTGAGAAAAGTATTCTAAAAACTGAACAATACCTTGATTTGTGCAAAGGGTCTTTCATAACCACCAACATAGAGAAGGCCAACATTCTGAGGAAGCAACCTGAAAAAGAAGAAATGTATTACAAATGTACTCTTCCTTAAATGTAAGGTTCTTTAATTACTGAATTTTGAATTAACAGATACTGTGAAAAATTAGCATCTATGCAATTATTCTTATCTTTTGCATTAAGAGACAGTAGCTAGCAAAGGAGTAATTCTTAAACTTCAGAAATTAGAAAATTACTAAGAATGGAAACTTAACTGCAAAACATTCTAATATGTTATCAGTCCTAAAAAAAAACTAC
The DNA here is from genome assembly GCA_021461705.1 of Cryptotis parvus. Classification (NCBI taxonomy): domain Eukaryota; kingdom Metazoa; phylum Chordata; class Mammalia; order Eulipotyphla; family Soricidae; genus Cryptotis; species Cryptotis parvus. Next base: position 12,467 of record JAJIBD010003144.1, on the reverse strand, counting down.
ACAATGTCCCTGGGGGAGAATTAAAAAGAAACAGTGCATACATTAAGAAATCCCTAAGGATTTAATCCATGAACATACTTTGCATATTTATACTATACACTATAGGAATAATATAAATCTAATTCAGCCACAACATGCAATAAGAAAACAACTACACAGAAACTCATCATTTTCAAATTAGTGGATTAATAAGAAGTCACTGCTGTGGAGAAGCTAGACAAGTTCAGACAGAGTGGGCTTTGGAGTTACTCTTAAATGCTGGTAGGAGTAAGAGAGAAAGTTAAAATCCTGTGAATGCATATCTGAAATAAAGAGTAGATAAATATGGAAAGAATGTCAGTGATTTAGTCAGCGATAAGAATCTAAAGGAGATCTGGAGCAATAGTACAGCAGGTGGGCATTTGCCTTGTTCATGATAAACCTGGGTTCACTGCCCAGTAACACAGATAGTTACTCAAGGCTGCCAGGAGTGATACCTGAGCACAGAGCCAGGGATAAGCCCTGAGCACTGCCACCTGTGGTCCAAAAAAACACACACACACACACACACACACACACACACACACACACACACACACACACACACACACACACACACAAAATACTTAAAGGAAGAACTGGAGAGATGGTATAGCAGGGCACTTGCTTTGTGTAAACTAACCCAGATTTGATTCCCTGCACTACATAAAGTTCCTTGAACACTGCCAGGACTGATAATCACTGAGCACAGGGCCAGTGACAAACCCTGAACACAGACAGGTGTAGGGACTGGAGTGATAGCCCAGCAGGTAGGGCGTTTGCCTTGCACGCGGCCGGCCCCTGCCGGCCAGGGTTTGATCCCCGGCATCCCATATGGTCCCCCAAGCACCGCCAGGAGTAATTCCTGAGTGCAGAGACAGGTGTAGCCCCCAAACAAAACCAAAATGAAAGGTGCCAGAGCACTATGCATCAGGTAGGGTGTTTGCCTAACACTGCGGCAAACCGGGGGTTTGATACCCGAGGTCCCATATGATCCCCAGAGCACCGCCAGAATGCAGAGGCAGAAATAATTCCTAAGCTTTGCGGGTGTAACCAAAAAGCAAAAGTAATAAAAATAAATTTTTATTTTTGCCTTTTTGGTTCCTCAGCCTTCAGCTTTTGGCTCCCTGCGGCTTTTGGCTTTTGGCTTTTGGCCTTTTGCTCTTTGGCCTTTTGCTCCTTCTTCTGGGTAGGACTCAGCTCGGGTGAGATCCTCTCTCTCTCTTCGTGGGAGACTTAGGCACTTTTGCATGGCCTAAGTTCGGACCAGAGCTAAAGTTTGTTCATTATATTGGAGTGCTGTGGAAGAGCTTTTGTACTATTAAAAGCCATTTTTGGAACTGCACACCGTACTCATGAGTTTTCATCTGTTCTCCAGGCGTCCTTGGAGGTAGAAGAGAACCTCGGTCCTGACACTGTCTGGGATCCCCGTCGGCCGTTCCTGGCACATGACAACACTTTAATAAGCCCTCCAACATCTTCCAGTCCAGTCCGTCTTGGGTTTGCGCTATATAGAGATGTCACCCAGAGCCCAGTGGCCCCACCCAGGAACTGACCAGGGGCGACCAGCATGCAGAGCCTCAGAAGCAACGGGGAGAGCTGGCATTCAGCTCTCCCCAACCCATCTGACGAACTAGTGGAACCAATCATGTCCTAGAATATACTACATTCCATGTGTAGGAAAGGGAAGACAGGAGGGAGAGAGAGAAAGAGAGAAAGGAGATACAGAACCCTTCATGGAGATAAATGCACAGGTACACCCGGCAGAGCAGAAACCAGCTTTCCCCGTTGAACCCCTTGCATTCCATGGTCCACGAGAGCAACTTCCGACCCGAGTCCACCATCCCGATGGAGCCTCGGGAGGAGCCCAGAGGAAACCCCCACACCTTGCTGGCAGCCATCTTAACAATCCACACTCTGCAGCAGGTAAGATCTCCACCCAGCAGACTAATCCAGTCTCCAGCCCCCAGATTAATCCAGTCTCCAGCCTGGCTTGTCAGAAACACACAGCCTACAAGGACCCACCACGCAGAGACCCACCCTTCAGAGGAGAGTATTTCAAAGCGCAGGAATGCTTGAGCCTAAGACACAGGTACACCCGGCAGAGCAGAAACCAGCTTTCCCCGTTGTGCACAGCGGCCGCGCAAGTTACCTCCAAATTACCGTAAATATTCAACCCACCCCTCTGAGAGAGTCCCACAAATTAATGAGAATATAGCGCCCGCATGGCAGAGCCTGGCAAGCTGTCCGATGCGTGTTCGATATGCCAAATCCAGTAACAAAAATGTTTATTTTCCTGACCCCAAAAGAGCCCTAAATACGGCAGCAGAAAGAAAGGCAAACAAGCAGTGCCGGACAAAATTTCATGGCCATCCTAGGCTGCCAAAGCGAAGGACTAAAATGACTGTCTTACTTTCAATGCACGTACACTGGCATCGGAAGCATATATTGAGGATCTGATGCTGCAAGCAAAAAAGATCAAGTACGACATCATTGGTCTGACTGAGACGAGGAGGCGTCAGTTGCATCATACTGTATTTGACACCGGAGAAGAATTGTTCCTTGGAACATGGGATGAAAGAGGCATCGGTGGCGTTGGTGTCCTTGTCAACACGAACATGGCCGTAAACATTGATTCATTTGAATGCCTTACAAACCGAATAGGACGATTACACTTGAAGAGATGTGGCCCACTGCCAGCAATTTCTATCTTCATTGTCTACGCACCAACATCCACATACAAAGAAGATGAAATTGAGAAATTCTACATGGAATTGGAGGAGTTCTATAAAAAAAGATCACACCTTCTACAAGATCATAGTCTGTGATTTTAATGCCAAGATAGGACCAAGAAGATCGGCTGAAGAACTCCACATCGGGACCCATGGCCTAGAATGGAACGAACAGGGTGAGAGACTATCTGAGTTCATCATGTCCACCAAGACTATTCATGGGAACTCACAGTTCCAGAAAGCTGAAGTGAAACGTTGGACATGGGAATCTCCTGGAGGACAGTTCCACAATGAAATTGACCACATCATCTTGAATCGACAGTTTTGTCTGACCGATGGAGCTGTCGTCCCCAAATTCCAAACAGGATCGGACCACGGTCTCCCTTCGTGCAAAATTCTACTTCCCGCAACGGGGAGAAAAGGCTGCAAAGTTTAAGAAGAGAAGTCCCAGAACGACCACCAACTGGGAACTCTTTGGCACCATTGCAGCAACATGGGAAGATACCATCATTGGCGACATCGATGAAGAATACAACCGATTGGTTCAGCACCTCCATGATTGTGCGAAGAATGCTGAGAGAGAGAGAAAGACACAAAAGGGACGCCTGTCTTCAGAAACTCTCTAGCTCATTCGCCAACGTGGCAAGGCGCGAGCCTCAGGAGACCAAATGCTAACATCCAAGCTTGCTAAACAGTGCAGAGAAGCGATAAAAGAAGACCTCAAAGACAGAAGAGCAGAAATACTGGAAGATGCAGCAGAAGCCGGGAAAAGCATTCGCACTGCCCGCCTGTCCTTTGCCAACTATAAGACCAAGATGACTGCCCTCCGGCGCCCTGATGGATCTATCACATCTTCCAGAAAGGCAATGGAGAAGATTATCCATGACTTCTACTCAAATCTCTTTGATAGCCACATCCACCTGCCCACATACCAAATTCCACAGGATGGATATGTCATTCCCAACGTTCTCCCTTCTGAAATCCGACATGCCATCTCATCAGTAAAGAAGGGAACAGCACCAGGCCCAGACAAAGTCAGACCCGAACACATGAAGAATCTGCCGTCAGAACTCATCAATACACTAGCTCGGCTCTTCACACGCTACCTGTCCGAATGCAAGGTGCCCTCCCAATGGAAAACCAGCAGGACAGTTCTACTGTTCAAGAAGGGAGACATTCACGACATCGGCAACTATCGCCCCATCTGCCTGCTGTCTGTCATCTACAAGCTGTTTACACGAGTCATCCTGAACAGGATTAGCAGAACACTAGATGAAGGACAACCATGCGAGCAAGCAGGCTTCTGGAAAGGATTCAGCACAATCGACCATATCCACACGGTAACCAAGCTCATTGAGGTTTGTAGGGAGTACAAGATGCCGCTCTGTCTCACGTTCATTGATTTAAAGAAAGCCTTTGATTCTGTGGAGACTGAAGCAGTCATCGAAGCCCCTAGCCAAACAGGGTGTTCAAACCCAATACATCAAGATCCTTCGTGAGCTGTATTACGGATTCACCACCAGGATCTCACCATTCTACAAAGAAGTGATCATTAATGTGAAAAGAGGGGTTCCACAGGGTGATACCATTTCACCAAAACTCTTCAGCGCCACCCTCGAGAACATCATGCAACAATTAGGATGGGAAGGAATGGGAGTGAAGATAGATGGTCGGCAACTACACCACCTCCGCTTCGCTGATGACATCGTTCTAATAACACCAAATATTAGCCAAGCGGCACAAATGCTGGCTGACTTTGACCGAGAATGTGGAAAGATAGGTCTACAGCTGAATCTAAAAGAAAACAATGTTTATGAAGAATGAACTAGTTCCAGAGGCCCCATTCACTCTCAATGGAACAAACATCTCTGAATGCAGCAGTTATGTGTACCTAGGTGGAGAAATCAACATGATGAACGACCTAAAACCTGAGCTGCACAGGAGGAAAGAGAGTGGCATGGAATGCCTTCAAAGGCATCGAAGAAATAGCTAAAAGGACAAAGAATCTCCGGCTCCGGGCACATCTCTTTGACTCCACCATTCTCCCTGCATTAACATACGCCTCAGAGACCTGGGCCCCTACGAAAGCAGGATGAGAATGCTATTCGGGTCTCCCAGAGAGGAATCGAAAGAGCTATGCTTGGAATATCACGCCTCACTCAAGTGAGAGAAGGAATCCAGAGTTCTGACCTCCGTCGCTATTCCAGAATCAGGGATGCTGTCTCGTTTGCCAAGGCATCGAAAATCAGATGGGCTGGACATGTAATGCGATTTGCAGACAACCGCTGGACTAGAGCCATTACCGACTGGATCCCACGGGATGTCAAAAGATCACGTGGCCGCCCACCTAAAAAAATGGTCAGACTTCCTTGTAAAGACCCTGAAGGAACGGTTTGAGGCTCTTCATATTCCTGAATCAACCAGATGCCATTGGGCTACATTGGCACGTGATAGGGTCCAATGGAAACGTTACTGGCGCCCGCTCGAGCAAATCGATGAATAACGGGATTCAAGTGATCAAGTGATCAAGTGAAGAATAAAAATAAAAAATAAAATAAGACATTAAAACTGGGAGACCTGAATAGCATTCTCATCCTGCTTTTGTGGGGCCCAGGTCTCTGAGGCGTATGTTAATGCAGGGAGAAACGGTGGAGTCAAAGAGATGTGCCCGGAGCCGGAGGTTCTTTGTCCTTTTAGCTATTTCTTCAATGCCTTTGAAGGCATTCCATGCCTCTCTCTTCCTCCTGCGCAGCTCAGGTTTAAGGTCGTTCATCATGTATAAATACATAAAGTATTTTGAGAATGAGTTCCCAGGAAATCCAAAAGTCACTCATCCTTTTCTGAGTATTCAATCTACATATTCTATAGCATAAATATGATATGAAAATAAGATTTACATATCTGAGCTTAGTGACAAAAGCATTAAATTAAAATTAAAGGTGGAACATAAGCGGAGCCATAGCCCAGCGGGTAGGGCATTTGCCTTGCACACAGCAGGCCTATGCCGGCCGGGTTCGATCCCGCATCCCATATGGTCCCCGGAGCACCGCCAGGAGTAATTCCTGAATGCAGAGCCAGGGGGAACCCCTGAGCACCGCCGGGTGTGACCCAAAAAATAAAAAAAAAAAAAAAGGTGGAACATAAACATGTGGAAAATGTGTTGGCAAATCTCACTAAACAATTAAAATACAGTGTTGCAGAATGATTTTTTTTGACCCAGAATGACCCAGAATCGTATTAGGCTCTGAGTTTAGCAGTGAGGCCTCTATTACTCCAACTATCCAGAGTTAAAAAACTCCCCAAGGCAAGAATGGAGAACCTGGGCCAAGAAGCCTGAATATATACAGGAAAACTGTCAAAGAAATGAAAACATGCTCACCAAATAACCTGCATTTGAGTTTCTTAGCAGCATCATTCCTAAGAGTCCCAACTTGGAAATATCTTAGATGTCCATCTCATGTGAACAAATAATTGTGGTGTATCACAATTACTTGTGATAAAATGTTGGTCAGCAATGAAAAGGAAATTGAATACCGATACATAAAATAACAGAGATAGATGTTAGATGGTAAGAAGTCGGGAGCATTGAGAGGGAAAGCACAGATAAATAATTCTTCATGTACAAAGCATCAAACCATACTCTTCAGTTTTGTACAGGAAGTTTATTAATTATTCCTCATGTACACATTTCATCTTCCTAATCTTAAGATTAGGAAGATTCTACCAATTCTCAATAAAATAATGCTAATAATATATTGTTAAATGTATTTTGAAAGTCTATAACTGCTCATGCTATATAGTAATCTGAGTCTACAAATTAAAATAAATTGATTCACATTCTAAATGAGTAATTTGAAAAATTACTTTATCAACATAAAAGCAAAATTGGCTGGCAAGTAATTTTAACAGGGAAATAATAAAACACATTAAGTACCCTACCTCTTTTGTTAGCTAAACATCATAGAGCATTATTCTTTTACTTTCACCTTCAAAAAATGATTTATATAGGGGCTTCATCTCAAATATAAATATTGACTTCAAACAAATATTCAGGGACGGGGGTACAACATGGTTCCTCCAGACTGCTGGAAGCAACCCCTAGCATAGTCAGAAGAAGTCCCCTTAGCATGTCTATATGTGGCCCAAATACCCAATCCCAAAAAAGAAATGCAAAAAATTAGGTGAGACCCATGGAAATCAACGTCACGAATTCTCATCTGTTACTGATTCCACAATATACTGTGACACATATGTAAAAATCATATTAAAAGAGCAAAATGGAATGAAAATTATCTTTCAGGTATTAAAATACCTTGCATTTAATTTTATTGTTTCTCACTACTTTATGGGGGTTGGGCAGTAGAGTATTCCCTTATATACTTTGGACAAGAATTTGACCGGGAAATCTTCCTTTTCCATTGGAAAACTGTGGGAACATTGTGTTAAGAAGCTGTTTCTGCAGAAAAAGAAGTACAAATGATACTCTGGGGATAAGAAAGAGAAATTTAAACTGCATAGATGTAATTCACAATTCATCTTTTTAAGTTTAAATTATAGCACCATTTCACATGGTATGATTCAATAATAGCTATGATCAATCAAAGGGAAAAAATGTTGTTTTCTAAATCATAGATCCCAAAACAACAGACATTGGTTTATTTCACTTTTTAAAAATGTGCTGCAATTCTGAAATTCAGCTCTATACAGCTTTAAACAAAATGGTGATATATGAACTATAACCAAAAGTAGAGTGAAAAGTGTTTCTTTCATAGTATATACAACAAATTGGTATTCTATCAATTTCAATATTCTAATAGTAAACATTATTATGTATCCAATTTTAATATATGTACTGTAATAGGTACTAACTTATTTTATTGCTAAGTATGCATAAGCTATTTTTGTGTGATTTTTATTATTTTTATGACCACATGCATTCATTTTTAAATTTTACTCCATAAACTTATTCACTTGATAACTTGACTTGATCACTTGACATCCCGTTATTTATTGATTTGCTCGAGCAGGTGCCAGTAACATTTCCATTTGACCCTATCAGAAGTGCCAGTGTAGCCCAATGGCATCTGGTTGTTTCAGGAATACGAAACACCAACCTGGAGTCTGGGGAATGGGTGGAGGTGCCCAAATCCCAGCTCCGCGTTCGGCAGGTGTGGTCGCCTACATGCTGGCCGAGCCTTTTACTTTTCCCCCAAGAACTCCATAGTGCCGCTCACCATGAGGCGAGCTGGAACGCCCCTGTTTAGCTAGGGCTTCAATGACAGCTTCCCGTCTCAACAGAAGCAAAGGCTTTCTTTAAATTAATGCATGTGAGACAGAGTGACATCTTGGACTCCCTACAAACCTCAGTGAGCTTGGTGACCATGTGGATATGGTCGATTGTTTCTGAATCCTTTTTGGAAGCCAGCTTGCTTGCATGGTTGTCCTTCACTAATGTTCTGCCAATCCTGTTCAGGATGACTCGAGTAAACAGCTTGTAGATGACAGACAACAGGCAGATGGGGCAATAGTTGCCAGTGTCGTGTCATGAATGTCTCCCTTCTTGAACAATAGAACCTGTCCTGCTGGTTTTCCATTGGGAGGGCACCTTGCACTCAGACAGGTAGTGTGTGAAGAGCCGAGCCAGTATATTGATGAGTATTTACGGCAGACTCTTCAGAGAGTTTCTTACCCCTGTTCGTTCCATTCTAGGCCATGGGTCCCAATGTGGAGTCTTCGACAAATCTTCTCGGTCCTATCTTGGCATTAAAATCACCGACTCTTAACTTGTAGAAGGTGTGGTCTTCTTTATAGAATTCCTCCAGTTCCATGTAGAATTTCTCAATTTCTTCTTCCTTGTCTGTGGATGTTGGTGCATAGACAACAAAGATAGAAACTGCTGGCACTAAGCCACATCTCTTCAAGTGTAATTGTCTGATTTGTATTTTAGGCATTCAAATGAATCAATGTTCATGACCAGGTTTGTGTTGACAAAGTCACCGACAACACCGACGCCTCTTTCGTCACAAGTTCCGAGGAACAGTTCTTCTGTGGTGTCAAAACGGCGTGATGCACATCTCTTTGACTCCACCATTCTCCCCTGCATTAACATACGCCTCAGAGACATGGGCCCTATGAAGCAGGATGAGAATGCTATTCGGGTCTCCCAAAGAGGAATCAAAAGAGCTATGCTTGGAATATCATGCCTCACTTAAGAGAGAGAGAAGAAATCTGGAGTTCCAACCTCCGTTGGCGATACAGAGTCAGGGACACTGTCTCCTTTGCCAAGGCATCGAAAATCAGATGGGCTGGACATGTAATGTGATTTGGAGATGACCACTGAACTAGAGCCGTTACCGACTGGATCCCATGGGACGTCAAAAGATCATGTGGTCGCCCACCTACAAGATGGTCAGACTTCTTCGTCAAGACCCTGAACAAACGGTTTGAGGCTTTTCGTATTCCTGGAGTAAGCAGATACCATTGGGATACACTGGCACGTAATAGGAACAAATGGAAACATTACTGGTGCCTGCTCGAGGCAAATTGATGAATAACGGGATGTCAAGTGATCAAACATATGTATAGGAAATATTATACTTTAGAACTATTTTTTTTTTTTAAGTTTTTATTATGCTTCTGTGTGATACACAATTACAAAAATGTTCATGATGTGTTTCAGGAACATTGTTCCAGCATCCACCCCCTCCACAAGTGCCCTATTCCCACCACTAATGGCCCCAAATTCCCTCCCACCTCCCCTGGTGCTCTCTCTCTCTCTCTCTCTCTCTCTCTCTCTCTCTCTCTCTCTCTCTCTCTCTCTCTCTCTCTCTCCTCTTCCACATTGTGGCTTCCCTACACACATTTCCCCACAATTAGTAGAACACTGGGTATATCTTTACATCCCATTAATGAATTAAGTCATTCTATCTGTCCTTTTCCTTCTGACTAATTTCACTCAGAATGATAGTCTCCATGTCCATCCATTTGCAGGTACATCTACACAATAGAATACTATGCAGCTGTCAGAAAAGACGAACTAGAACTATTTTAATCATTTCAAATTTAACAGTAACTGATCCCAATCCTGATTTGGAACATTATTTATATTGCCTTTTTAATTTTTTTATCTTCAATATTTGCCTTACACTAATAACAAAAGTGAATATAATGTATGAAAGTTCAGCCTCAGTAACAACTACTCCAAATTTTCAAGATAAAATTCTAGACTCTCATAAGCTGAACTGGTAATAGGAAATCTTCAGAAGTCCATTAGAAAGCCTTCTGATGGCTAGTCCTAGGGAATGCTCTATACATATCTCAGGGCTAAAATGATAGTAAAGCAGGTAGAGCAATTTCCCCATACACAGCTAACCCTGGTACAATGCCCAAAACTCCATATGGTCGCCAGAGCCCTGCCAAGAGCGATCCCAGCACAGAGTCAGAATAAAACTTCCGAACACAATTGGGCATTCCTCCTCCAAAATACCCAAGATTAAGAAAACTGAGTATGAAGTTGAACCCACCAAATTAATAGATAGAAAGTTATTAACCCTCAGAGAGAAGACTCATACATAGGGGCTACTAGATCTTTTTTGTGTAATCTCTTATGATGTTATAACCAGGATGACTTGAAATCATGTTGAGAGCCTGATTCTGAACTGTGGGGCTTTTTTTTTTTTTGAGATTTTAAAAAATTTTTTATTTTTACAATTACAAAGATATACAATTAAAAAGTTCATATTTGGGTTTTGGTCATACAGTGTTCCAGCACCCATCCCCGCCACCAGTGTCCATCTCCCACCACCAACGTCCCCGGTTCCCTCCCCCCCCCCCAGCCCTCCTCCATGGCAGGTTCTTTATTTCTTTCCCCTTTCTCTCTCTTTCTCTTTTCCTTCCCCTCCAGACTATGGATTACAGAACATACATTAAGGGTTGTCATGTGTATCTTTTGCCTCTATTTAATGCTCAGTTCTAGGTTGGCATTAGTACCCTCGACAATTGTTAGCACACTGTTCCATTTTCTGTCTTACCTAGCCTCTGACTCCCACACGCTTTGTGATAATTTCTGTGGGGCTTTTTAACGGTCTGATTTTAAGACTTCATTTTCTTCTTAGAAGCCTCAGTATTTTGTTGCGAAGACAGGTACTACTAACAACACTGATGCTAGAGGAGTAAATGAAACCATATATGTACTTAATGTCTGTTCATTCTAAGTCAGATGAATACATTCAATGAGTAAGGAACACTCAAAATGCATATTTTTCTTAAAAAAGGAAAAAAATAAACTGTATTATATGAAATATTGAAGCTTGTGGTTAATGATAATTAGAGTTTAAGAAAATAAATCTGCAGATTTATATGGCCTGTGTGCCTCTGCATATATGAAAGAGAGAGAAAAAGAGACGATAAGAAGAGAGGATAACGACTAACAAATCAGTGGAGAAGAGTTATCCACATGCCAGAAAAGCATGCACAAACATGTGAGGCTTAATTTCCCAAGCCAGCAGCTTAGATGAAATATCCTTCAGGGTCACCTCACCCTTTCACTCTGTCACACGGTCACAAAGCAAACTGATGATGGCTAGATGAAATTTTCTGAGTAGTTAGACTAGAAATGAGATGCCATATATAACAGGTCAGAGAAAGTATGTATGTTTATTTACGCACGTATAGCATATATGTAGTATCACTAATGTACTGATAAAAACTAATAATCATAAAAGTAAAAACAACAGTCATTTACTAAGAACTTCAATGGGAAAATTTATACTAAGCCAGCCTCTAATTTTAACTTAAAGTCTCCACAAGTATTAAGAATTGAGAATTGTCACTTAATCTTGTCAACCCCATGAGTTAGGTGCTATTATTATTTCCTGTTCTCTTCACTGTGTGTATCTACTGGGTATGGTTCTGCCTACATTCGCCTCCATGTACCTTGATGGATTAAGGCCTGATATTAATGTCTTTAATGCATTTTGATCTTTTATGCCTGATGTTATGGAGAGGTCTGAGTTCTTTTACTTTTTTTTTGCATGTGAAGAGGCTCTCCTTGCTCCACTTCCATATGAAACACAATGGTTTTTTAAAATGTTTTAATTTTAAACACTTTTTTTTAAAACTGGCATTGGTTTTTAAATGAACTGACAGGCAGGAAATTAAAATATTCTAATAATGCAAAATCGAAAAACCTTTGTTCTGGCAAGACGTGTCCATGACGAAGATTAACAGCTCTTAAAACAAAATGGAATTCCTACCACTGAGATGATAGATGAAAAACATATAAAAATTAACAACTGCCTGACCACTTAAAATTATTTTCCAATAATTTTTAGAAAAATAAACTTGAGGTATTCACTACAAATTCAAGGACCAGGGTAAACCAGAAGGGCCTGCTGTGTGCAATGCCTTAGTCAGATTCCAGCACTGCGGTACAGCCCCAGCCCCAGTACAGCTGGATATAATCCTGCTGCCCCAAGCATGACCCAGCAGGGCCAAGCGCCAGAGCTGTGAGGTCTGTCCTCTAAGTCAAGCAATGCTGCGAGTGGCCTGGCTCTCCCTCCCCATCATCACCAAATGTGTTCCTTACAAAAAAATTCAAAATCTGTATTGTGAAATATAGTGCATCCTTAATCAGAATGAAAATATCCAGAATAATCTGTGACTTGAAAGCCAACAAACTCTATTTTGCAAATATTCTAATTATAGTTAGCAAAGTCT